>CAUYSK010090087.1:0-53808 GCA_963575035.1 Avahi laniger | reverse complement strand
TTGTCAAGGTATTCCAGAACCTTTGAATTGAGCGCTAAAATCCCAAAAAGGACATACAAGAGCCTGAGTTTTTGGGAAATGTTTTGCCACTCCCAGGGTCTACCTGAGCCTTCTTAACACTTAAGATGTGGTGAGAAGAGCAGCAGGAATCAGCGTGCCTGAGGCAGTATACTTCAGAAATTTCTTGATATGTAGCTAGGAGAGAGCTGCTAATATGCTATTCAGGGCCCATTAGGCACTTTTGTGGAGGAATTCCTAATGGGTGTGTCAGCTGGTGCAATTGCTAAGGACGCTGGTTGAGATTTTCCTCCCCAGACCACTACCCTCTAAGATGACAACAGCCTGGGCACCAAGTGCAAGCTTTTGTGTTATGTTCTTGTCAGGTGTTCAAAAACGATCAGCTGTATCACATCAACAAACTGTCCCCTTTTGTACAATCCAAAGTTGTACAGATTTAGGCTAGTCCTATAGTGAAAGTATTTTTTCTCCTTTCTCCCTACCTTCAGGGGTGGGCTCTGTCCTGGAGGGCTATGGGAGGAGCGTTGGCTGAGACTGTCGCAAGGTCCGGCCTGAAAAAGTCTTCTCTCATTTCTTTCCTCCACCGAGGGCGGGTTTTCACCTACCAGAGGGGGAGATAACCCCCCAGAGTGGGGAAAAGGCACTTCCTGGGGCTACCTGGCATCTCAGCATAGGAAGTGGTGACCCTTATTATTCCACCCCTTCAAGGGCAGGGTTGACTAGCTGGTAAGAAGTACACACTTCAGGGCTGCTAGAGAAGCCCTGCCTAGGGCCCCTGAGGGACCCAGACCATAAAGCAGCCTGACCTGCTATTCCACCCCAGAAGATGTGGGGTCAGTCTCTTTGGTACACAATATTATTGGTCAGATCATAGTCAAGGGTCATCCACCACCCCTACAGGGTCACAGTCCAGAGAACAGCTTCCCTTGTTCCTGCACACTACCAAGGGTGGGGAACTAATTCTTTGGGAGGAGGCGCTGATTACCAAGTCACAGCGTAAATGAGGCTACAGGACCCCACTGGGAAAACAGCCTCCTTCACTGTCTACTTGGCCCTTCCCATTGTGGAGTCTGTCCGTTTGGCCGGCAGCTCTGGTTACCAAGTCGCAGCAGAGAGGTGACCACTTGTCTCAGCTTGAAGAGCGGCCTCCTTGGTCACTAGACACTCTTAGGGGTGCATGCTATCTCTTTGGTGCAAAATAGGCCCGCTGTGGATATTCAACAATCGGGCTGTTGCGGTCGTAGGTTTCAGATATACACCCCACATACACACTCACAAAAAGAGAGTGAAAAGGAAGAAGAAAAGAAAGAGAAGGAAAGAAAAATATGTGTATATATATATATATATATATATATATATACACAAAAAAATAAAAAGTAAGAATTAAGAGAAATACGTATGTAGAAAAAAAATAAATACAAAAAAGTAAAATAAAAGAACAAACAAAGAAACAAAAACCGACCCCTTTACTCCGCCTTGTGGCGGAGGCAGGTCCTTTGGCGTGATGCGTGGCAGGGGGGGAGGGGCGGTTGAGTCGCCTGGCAGAGGGGGTGGTTATGTGCCCCGGCTCACAATTCTACAAGCGGTCTCCCTCAGCTCACCCTCAGTTCCCCGTCAGCTTGTCGGACAGCGCCAGCGACTGAATGAAACAGGGCCGCCGGAGACTGTCTGGAAACTCGGCAGAAATATAGATTTTTCTTCCTTTTCTACCCTTTTGGAGGCGGGGTTTGAGTCCAGGGCTGGGACAGACTGTCCACAGATTCAGGAGAAAAAGTGGCTTGATGCGCTACTCTCCTCCTCCTAGGGCGTGACCAGCTCTGCTGCAGAAGCAGCGACGATGACTCAGGCCGTTGCCTGGGCAACAAGCCCCCCCCCCACTAGAGGCTTTGGGCTCCCCAAATGGCGGCTGACCTCCCACTGCTAGTCAGCGCTGGAGCCGACTGCACCGGGAGGGCATCTGGAGCCAGGGTCCACCGTTGCCGTCTCCTGGAGCTGCCTCCCAGAGCCGCCCGCTGAGCCCGCCATCCCCCCAACACACGGCGACTCTGCAAAGATCCGTGGGAGGACTCTGTGCTGTGTCTCTCCCAACGTCTGTTATAATTTCAGTGATTTCCACAGGCAGAGCCTCTTTTATGGAGTTCCCCTCCCCCGATCTGGTCCTGGTGGTCTCCTGTGGCAAGAAGCTGCCTCCAAACTCTCCCCTGTGGGCTCGGGCGGCGTCCGATCTGGGAAGTGCCTGCTTGGGCCAGTCCCTCCTCTCTGATGCTGACCCAGCACCACGCCCTGGCGAATTCAAAATGGACCCCGCTCCTGTCTCCACTCCCCACCGCTTGTCGGTCAGTGCTACCACTTCGCACTGACTTCTGGCCCTTCCCTGCCTGCGTGGGAGTGGGGTTTGGTAAAGGATGAGTCGCCTTCCTGTGAGTCAGATCTCACTGCCCAGGCCAGCCCGCCAACGGGCGGCCATCCCACGCTGCACTCCCCACTGTTTGTCCCACATTCTCCAATATTTGTGGTCACTTCTCCTGTTCACTTTTTTCCGCAGCACTACTTGTCCCTCGCTGCTTCTCTGCAGATTCATGAAGCTGATCCTGTGGGAGAGCGCCTCACTCGGGTGTGGGTGTCCATGTTCTTCACCTCCCACTCCGGGAGCAGAGAGCCAGGAATTCACCCCAAATCTGCCATTTTCCTCACCTCCCCAGCACCAATTAGTAAAGAGACTGTCATTTCCCTCAATGTATGTTTTTGGAACCTTTGTCAAAAATGAGATAGCTATACATGCATGGATTTGTGTCTGGGCTATGTTTTGTTCCATTGATCAATGCGTCTGTTTTTATGCCAGTACCACGTTTTTTCAATTACTATAGTTTTATAGTATATTTTGAGCTCAGGTAATGTGATACTTCTAGCTGTGTTCTTTTTACTTATAATTGCTTTGTCTATTAAGGGTCTTTTGCAATTCCATAATAATTTAGGGATTGTTTTTTCTTTTTGTGTGAGGAATGTCATTGGTATCATTAAATCTGTAGATCACTTCTGGTAATATGAACATATTAATAATATTAATTCTTCCAATCCATAAACATGTGCTATCTTTCCATTTCTTTGTGTCTTCTTCAATTTCTTTCATCAGTGTTGTATAGTTTTAATTGAGGAGATCTTTCACTTCTTTGGTTAAGTTCATTCCTAAGTATTTAATTTTGGGGGAGGAGCTATTGTGAATGGAGTTACTTTCTTATTTTTCACATAGTTCACTGTTGGCATATAGAAATGCACTAATTTTTGTATGTTGATTTTGTATCCTGCAATTTTACTGAATTTGTTTATCAGTTCTCACTGTTTTCTGGCACAGTCTTTAGGTTTTTCTGAATATAACATCATATCATCATCTATAAACAAGGGCAATTTGACTTTTTTCTTTCAAATTTTGATGTCCATTATTTCTTTCTTGTTTCTAAGTGCTCTGCCTAGAATTTCCAGTATTACATTGAATTAAAGTGGTGAAAGTGGGCATCCTTGTCTTCTTGAAGATCTTAGAGAAAAAAAGTATTTCAATTTTTTTCTTTTTCAATATAATGCCAGCTGTCAGTTTATCATATATGAATTTTATTGTTTTGAGGTATATTTCTTATATACCCAATTATTTTTTAGTTTTTATCATAAAGGAATGTTGAATTTTATCAAACTCTTTTCTGGCATCTATTGAAATGATAATATGGTTTTAGTCATTGATTCTGTTGAAGTGATATATCAAGTTTATTGATTTGTATATGTTGAACCATCTTTGCATCTCTAGGATGAGTCCCACTTCATCATGGTGAATGATCTTTTTAAGGTGTTCAGTTTGGTAGTATTTTGCTGAGGATTTTTGCATTTGTATCCATCAGGATATTGGCTTGTAGTGTTGTTTTTCAGTGGTGTCTGTGGTTTGGGTATAAAGGTAATGCTGGCCTTATACAAGAAGTTTGGAAGGATTCCCTTCTCTTTATTTTTTCTGAGATGGTTTGAGTAGAATTGGTGTCAGTTCTTCATTAAAGGTTTGGTAGAATTCAACAGTAAAGCCATCCAATCCTGGGCTTTTCTTTGATGGGAGAATTTTTATTACTGCTTCTACCTGGTAACTCCTTATTGGTGTGTTTAGGTTTTCTGTTACTTCATAGTTCAATTTTGGAAGGTAGTATATGTCTAGAAATTTATCCATTTCTTATATGTTTTCCCATTTATTGGTATATAGTTGGCTTATTATAGTCTCTAATGATACTTTGAATTTTTTTTTTGGTATTAGTTGTAATGTCCCCTTTTTTGTCTCTGATTTTATTTATTTGGGTATTCCTTTTTTCTTAGTATAGTTAAACATCTGTTGATTTTACCTTTCCAAAAAACTAGCATTTTGTTTTATTGATTATTTGCATTTTAGTCTCAATTTCATTTATTTCTGCCTTGATTTTTTTTTCCTTTTACTGATTTTGGGTTTGGTTTCCTCTTGCTTTTCTAGTTCTTTAAGGTGCAAGTTGTTTAAATCTTTCCCTTTTTTTGAGGTAAGCATTTATTATTATAAATTTCCCTCTTTTTTGAAAGAATATATGATATAAATTTTATTTGGAATATTGGGATAGCAAAATATCATTTTTAACCTTTCTTAAACACATAAATCAAAACTAAAATATTTTCTCTCTACACATCCGATAAAGGGCTGATAACAAGAATCTATCTAGAATTCAAAAAGATCAACAAGAAAAAAAATCAAACAACCCCATCAACAAATGGGCTAAGGATATGAACAGAAACTTTTCAAAAGAAGACAGAATAATGGCCAGAAAAAATATAAAAAAATGCTCAACATCTCTAATCATTAGGGAAATGTAAATCAAAACCACAGTGAGATATCACCTAACTCCAGTAAGATTGGTCTTTATCAAAAATTTCCCTCTTAATACTTCTTTTGCTGTATTCCATAAGTTTTGGGATATTGTATTTCCATTTTAATTTGTTCTAGGAAATTTAAAACGTCCTTCTTTATTTATTCATTGACCTACTGGTCTTCCAGGAGCATGTTTGATTTCCATATATTTGTAGTTTCCAAAGATTCTCTTGTTATTGATTTCCAGTTTTATTTCATTGTGTTTAGAAAAGATACTTGAAATGATTTCACATTTTAAGTATTTGTTAAGACTTCTTTTGTGTCCTAACATATCTATCCTGGTGATCATTTCATGTACTGATGGGACGAATGTGTATTCCACAACTGTTGGGTAAAATGTTCTATAAATGTCTGTAAGTTCCATTCAATCTACAGTGTAGGTTAATGCCAATGTTTCTGTGCCAATTTTCTGCCTGAATGATCTTTCTATTCCTAAATATGAGGCATTGCTGTCCCATACTATGATTATATGGTAGTATATCTCTGCCTTTCAATCTATTAATATTTGCTTTACATGTTTGGGTGCACCAATGTTGGTTGTATATATATTTACAAATGTTGTATCTTTTGCTAAATTGATACCTTTATCATTATATAATGACCCTTTTCCGTTTTTAGTTTTTGACTTGAAACCTATTTAATATAAGTATAACTCCTCCTACTCTTTTTGATTTCCATATGCATGGAATATGTTTTTCTATCTTTTCAGTTTCAGTCTATGTGTGCCTTCATAGATGAAGTTTTTACTAGGCACCACATAGTTGGGTCGTTTTTTTTTGTTTGTTTGTTTTTTTGTCAAGTCAGCCACTCTATGTCTCTTAATTGGAGGATTTAGTTCATTTACATTCAATATTATTATTGATAGTTAAAAACTTATTCTTGCAATTTTGTTGTTTTCTCATTTTTAAAAAATTCTTCTCTTTCTTTCTTACTGACTTTGTGGATATGTTATTTTCTCAGATAATATATTTTTCTTCATTTTTATATTTAGCATATCTGAGTTTTTGCTTTGTGGTTATGATAAGGCTTTGAAAAAGTTACAGCTATAACAAGTCATATCAAACTGATTGCAACTTAACTTTGATCCCAAAGAAACAAGCAAAGAAAAAACTGAAATACACTGAACTTTTTGACTTTTTGTTGTCTCTATTTAAATGTGTCTATATTGCTTAAGTCTTAAGAAATTATTATAGTTATTATTTTGATAGGTTTGTGTTTTAGTCTTCATCCTAAACATACAAGCATTTGACATACCACAATTACAGCATTAGGCTATTCTGAATTTGCATACTTTTACCAGTGGGTTTTATACCCTCAGATGACTTTTTTGCATGTTAGAGTACTTTTCTTTCATATGGAAGAACTCCCTTTAGCTTTCCTTGGACAAGTCTAGTGGTGATGAATTCTCTAAGCTTGTATTTGTCTGGGAAAATCTTTATTTCTCCTTCATGTTTGAAGAATAGCTTTCCTGGATACAGTATTTTCAGATGGAAGTTTTTTGTTGTTGTTCAGTACTTCAAAAATGTCATTCTAGGATGGCTTACCAAAGATATCAGTTGCCAGATCATTCTTAGAAAAAAGGAAAAGTTTTAGATAAAAAAAGAAAAAACAAACAAACAGGTAAAATTCTGAAGGAATTATAGATTCCCTCAAGTACAATTCTGAGGGAAAACTGCCAGAACATACCAGAGATTCCATGGGAATAAGTCACAGAACAGAACAAGAAGGAGCAAGATATGAGCAGAGATCAAACCCTAAGAGGCTTGGGGTCCAGTAAAAAGGGTAGATGGGGTTGTTTCTTTCTCCCTTGCCCACATCTCTGGCAGTCAGCAGGCTCCTGAGCTGCTGGAGAGTCTTTCTACCCCAACATGCCCAAAAGATGCTGCCACCAGTGAACTGGGAACTTCTTGAGGACAAAGCACTAGTCTGCCAGACACCTTAGGGTCTCTTCCCATCACCATAGACCTGAGCTGAGATGACAGGTGCCATACTGCTTCTCCACCCACTGTGCACCTTTGTCTTCCCCAAGGGGCTTCAGCCCCTCAGTTTTCATCTTGCACATTCCTACACATTTTCCAGCTCTGGCCCAGAGCCCAGACTGTAGGAGCCACAGGGGCCAGTGGGTCACAGGGAATCTGCATGACCCCAGAGCCTGGACATTCCAGGTGGGCTGCCTCTCAGAGAGAGGGGCATAGATGACCAGAATGCTAGCTTTCTTCCATTCAGACTCTTTTCTATCCCTTCTCCTCTGCTACCCATGGCTGCTGAGAGAGATGATTGAGCCAAGGCTCTCAGGATCTGCTGCTTCCCTTCTCTTGGTGCATCCACCACAGCAAGGCTTCCACAGAGAGTGGGGTGTAAACCTGTCCTTTCAAAGAACTTCAGCAGACTAAAGGTGCTCAAATTGTTAACTCCCTGCTCAATGGCCCTTCCTAATGCTGTTTGCCTGGCTGCTCAATCAGAGCAGGGCACATCCCGAAGTAGAAGGACATCAAACTTGCTTGAGTACCCCATAGGCAACTTGGGACCAGCATGCTTCTCCCTGGCTTAGTCAGAGATTCATCTTTGGGGACCTGGGGAAAGGCCCATAGGTCAGATCCTGTACCCATAAGACTCAATCATGCTGCTCAATGTAACAGAGTGATTTGTGAACTAATCTCAAAGGTGATCCCTCACCTTCATGGGCAAAGCTGAAAAGGGACTGCAGTGTGGGTCCCAACAAGAACACATTTGTAGAGCACCACTCCCCCAACAGGAAGGTCATGCTCTCAGCCCAGGGTAGGAACCTGGAAAGGGAAGCTCCCAGATCACAGGACCATTGTGGGAAAGCTAATCTAGTTTGAGCTCCTGCCTACTGACAGATGCCAGAGAGAGACCAGAGGAGGGGAGGGGTGAAAAAGCAAAACCCACTCCTGCAGCCAGACTGTGACTCTCAGATGGTCCCTCCCCCACAAAAATACTTTCTAGCTGTGTGTGGCTACTTCAGCCCTTCCCTGGTGTCTTTCCCCAGAAGCCTGAAAGCAGACCTTTGACCCCTGCTGAGAGAGCCACTTTAACAGCTTTTGTGGCGCCTGAGGGCAGGCTCACTGAACCCAGCCTGGCCCAGCATCATACCCCCACCCACCTCTGCTATGGAAGAGAGTAAGGATTTACCTGGAAGTTCCATGGCCCTGCCTACCACCTGTTTCTCTTGGGGGGCTAGAGCCAGTCACAGGGCCCAAAAACAACACTGCAGCTTGTTCCATCCAGGAAACACCATGTATTGAGAGGGAAGTCAATTTGCACAGCCATTTATGACATTTACTAACTCAGTCATAAAAGGTGTGGTTGATATTTACCCACAAGCACCACCTACTTACTGTCTCAGAGATTAAACTGGGCATGGAAATTAATTCACACTATCAAAAAGAACACAGGCTGGGGAAAGAGAAAAAATTCCAAAGACCTCCATTTTCCCTCATCAAAAAGACAGAGAATCTGCCCACACACATATCTCACCACTCCCACAGCCTACAAACAAGTAGCAACTGAAAAAACCACCACACTAAGGATATGTATAACCAAAGCATTCACTCAGAACCTATACTGCTATTAAAGCAGCCACAAGCAAAGCCAAATGTTCTTACCTAACATGTGCTACAGACACACCCTTACAAGGGAGAAAGGAAAAGAAAGCCCCATCTAAACAAACAAACATCCCAAAATAAGAAGCAACAGCTCTCCAGATGAGAAGGAATCAGCACAAGTACTCTGAAAGTATGAAAAATCAGAGTGAAAGAATACCCCCAAAAGGGGAACACAAGCTCTCTAGTGATAGATACCAACAAAAATGAAAGCATTGAAATGACAGATAAAGATTCCAAATATGGATTGTAAGGAAACTCAATGAAATCCAAGAGAAAACAGAAGACCAACTCAAAGAAACCAGAAAAACAATTCAAGAAATGAATCAAAAATTCACTAAAGAGAATAACCTATTACAAAAAACAGATAGAACTTCTGGAAATGAAAGATTCATTTAAGGAAATACAAAACACAGTGGAAAGTTTTAAGAATAGACTACACCAGACAGAAGAATCTCAGAGCTTGAAAACAACTCTTTCAAAGTAACTCAGTCACTCAAAAATAAAGAACAAAGAATTAAGAGAAATGAACAAAGCCTACCAGAAATATGGGATTATGTAAAACAGCCTAATATAATAATCATAGGCATCCATGAGAGTAAAGAAGAAAACACACAAGGGCTGGAAAACATATTTGAGAGAATAATTAAGGAATACTCCTCTGGTCTTACTAGAGATTTAGACAACCAGGTGAAGAAGCTTAATGAACATCTGGGAGATTCATTGCAAAGAGGCAATCACCAAGACACGTAGTCATCAGACTGGCCAAAATCAACATGAGGGAGAAACTTCTGTGAGCTGTGATGTGAAAACATGAAGTAACTTACAAAGAAAAACCCATCTGGCTAACTACAGATTTCTTATAAGCCAGAAGTGATTGGGGCCCCATCTTTAGTCTCCTTAAACAGAACAATTGCTAGCCTAGAATGTTTTATCTGAAGAATTAAGTTTCATATATGAAGCAGAGATAAAGACTTTGCTAGACAAGCAAACATTTAGGGAATTTGTCAAGACCAGACTTACCATAAAAGAAACACTCAGAACTGCATTATACATGAGTCAACACAACACAAACTCACTAGTGTAAAACCACTCAAAAGATATAGCTAAGAGCTAATATAAAACAATAGAACAAGAAGTGAAACAAAACAATAAGATACTACAAAACAGGAAGAACAGAACAGCATTCCACATATCAACCCCGTCAATCAATATGAACAGTCTGAATGTCCCACTAAGGACATATAAGCAAGTTGAATAGATGGAAAACTACAACCCAAATATCTACTGTCTCCAGAAAACACATCTAACCCACAAGGACTCATTCACACTCAAGGTGAAGGGATGGAAAACAATATTCCATGGAGGGGGAAAACAAAAGAAAGCAGGTGTAGCCATTCCAATATCAGATAAAATTGACTTTAAATCAACAATGGTAAAGAAAGACAACGATGGTAATTATAGATGAATCTGCAGGGCCTTGGTGAACAATAGTTGGCAATCTGTTCAGCTCCCGGACTGGCTTAGATCATCTAATAATATAACTCCTGGGCTTGCTTTCCATATCTGGGCAATGGCCAGTATTCGGGTTTGTGGACAGGGAAAGAAAATCCTGGCCAGAGACCTCAGCGACTGCACAAATAGAAACTTCCCATCAGGAGCAGCCTCCCAAGTGTGAAGAAAGAGCCTGGGATAATATATTAGCAGCTCATCCTAGCAGCAGATCAAGCAACCATAGAAGTATACACAACCAGGCTTGCAGGCACCAGCTGCGATCTATCTTGCCCTTATCCCCACCTTAAAGGAGAATGGGGCCCAAGTAGCTTCAGGAGTGGCAAGATCCTTCCCAAAGATTGGGGCATCTGTATACCCCATCCGGGGGACCAGAGCCTCAAACAGAGTCATCAGATCACCTCGATAACTGGCTCCTCTGCGCAAACAACAATCAATGACAGAGAGGGTAACCCCATAGCTTAACTCAGTGTCTTCCATTTCAAGCTATTAGAGGGCAGTAGAGTCATATAAACAAGTGTGATCCACCCCCTGGGAGCTTAAGCTGGGGGACCAAACTCACTAATGTCCATTGGCAAGAAGTGAAGACATCAGGTCAGAGGAAACCCAACTTGCCAAAATACCTCTAAGGCAATACGGAACTAACATGTCTCTCCACAGCACTCTCAAGTAATATCCCTTGGGGACTTGGAAGTAGGGCTACAGACCAGTCCTAGAACCCCCAGTTCTCAACCGAGTAGTTTGACAAGAAGAATCAGTGAAAGAATGGAAGAAACATGAAAGATCAGGGAGAAAATTCACCCCCAAAAGAAATCATTAGATCCTCAACAATGGATACCAACTTAAATGAAATGATTAAAATGACAAAGGAAGAATCCTGAATATGGAGTGTAAGAAAACTCAATGGAATTGAAGAAAAAAGAGAAACCCAACACAAAGAAGCCATAATAGAGAAAATGAATGAAAAGTTTTCTAAAGAAATTGAAATATTATGAAAGAACCAAACAGAAATACTGGAATTAAAGAGGCATTCAAGGAACTATAAAACACATTGGAAAGTCTTAAGAATAGGATGGATCACAAACAGAAAAGAATCTCAGAGCTTGAGGATAACACCTATATGCTAAACAAATCAGAGGAAAAAAAAGAACACGGAAGAAAGAGACAAGAATGAAACATACAAGAAATGTGGGATTATGTAAAGAAACCAAATATAAGAATTATAGGCATCCCAGAGAGAGAAGAATACATAAGGGCTGGAAAATATATTTCTTGGAATGCTGGAGGAAAACATGCCTGACCTGGCCAGAAATATAGATATCCAGGTATGAGAAGTACACAGAACACCTGGGACACTCCATGTGAAAAGGCAATCACGATGTCTCATAGTTATTAGGCTGGCCAAAATAAACTCAAAAGAGCCAACCCTTCAAGCAGTAAGACAAAAACAGCAGATAACTTACAAAAGAAATTCTATCAGACTAACTTCAGACTTCTCAACTGAAACCTTACAATTCAGAAGGAACTGGGGACACATCTTCAATCTTCTAAAATAGAATGATGGCCAACCAGAATTCTTTACCCAGAAAATTAAGCTTAATCTATGAGGGAGAAATAAAGACTTTCTCAGACAAGAAATCATTGAAGGAATCTGTGAAGACCAGACCTGCCCTGCAGGAAGTACTCAGACCTGCATTATACACTGAACAGCGCAATAGACATCCACCAAAGTAAAATCGCTCAAAAGTTAAAGTCCAGAACTTGGAATCCACAATGGCTCAAGAGGTAAAACAAAGCAGTAAGAATTTATCCAACAATATGAACAGAAATCTACCTCAAATATCTATTCTCTCAATAAATGTGAATGGCTTGAATTGTGCCCTGAAGAGAAACAGACTGGCTGGGTAGATAAAAAAATCATAAGCCAAGTATCTGCTGTCTCCAGGAAACACAACTAACCCACAAATATGCTTTCAGACTCAAGGTTAAGGATTGAAAAGCAAACTTTGATCAAATAACATAATAAACAGTAATGCCATAGTAGGTGGGGATTTCAACACCCCACTGACTGAACTGGACAGATCCTCCAAGCAGAAAATAAGCAAAGAAACAATGATTTTAACAGATCTCTAGAACATATGTGCCTAACAGACATCTACAGAGTATTCCACCAAAATAAAGCCAAATATACATTCTTCTCATCAGCTCATGGAACAGTCTCTAAAATTGATCACATCCTAGGCCACAAATCAGATCTCAAAAAATTTAAAAAAACATAAATTATACCACATATCTTCTCAGACCACAGTGGAATAAAGTTAGAGATCAATTCCAACAGACACACCATTTCAAAAAGTCATGGAAATTAAACAATCTATTGCTTAATGACTACTGGAGCAAGGAGAAGATCCAGATGGAAATCAAAAGATTCTTTGAGGCCAGGCAAGGTGGCTCACGCCTGTAATCCTAGCACTCTGGGAGGCCGCGACGGGCGGATTGTTTGAGCTCAGGAGTTCGAGACCAGCCTGAGCAAGACCCTGTCTCTACTAAAAAAAAAAAAAAAAATAGAAAGAAATGATCTGGACAACTAAAAATATAGAAAAAATTAGCCGGGCATGGTGGCGCATGCCTGTAGTCCCAGCTACTCGGGAGGCTGAGGTGGGAGGATCGCTTGAGCCCAGGAGTTTGAGGTTGCTGTGAGCTAGGCTGATGCCACGACACTCACTCTAGCCAGGGTAACAGAGTGAGACTTTGTCTCAAAAAAAAAAAAAAAAGATTCTTTGAACTAAGTGATAACAGGAACACATGTTATCAAAATCTGTGGAATACAGCAAAAGTATTCCTGAGAAGAAAAGTAATAGTATTAAATGGTCACATCCAAAAGACAGAAAGCTCACCAATCAACAAACTAATAAACCATCTTGAGGAATGGGAAAAGGAAGAGGAAACTAATTCTAAACCTAGCAGAAGAAAAGAAATAACAAAGATCAGAGCAGAACTAAATCAAATTGATAATAAAAGAACTATACAGAAGATTAACAAAACAGAAAGTTGGTTTTTTGAAAAGATAAATTGACAGCCCTCTGGCTAGATTAAAAAGAACTAGAAAGGGCTCTAATAAACTCAATTAGAAAGGAAAAACAAGAGGTCACTACAGACATCACGGAAATACAAAACATTATCTTTGAATACTATAAAAATCTGTATGCCCAAAAACTACAAAATGGGGAGGAAATGAACAAATACTTAGAAACACACAACTTTCCTACGCTCAATCAAGAAGAAATAGAATTCCTGAACAGACGAATATTAAGCACAGAAACTTAAGCACCAATTTAAAATCTTCCAATGGAAAAAAGGCCTGGGTGAGATGGGCATTATATACTGATCAGCGCAATAGAAAACCACATGTATAAAATCATCCAAAAGGTAAAGTTCAGAACCCAGATACCACAATGGCTCAGGAGGTAAAACAAAACAATAAGGGTCTACCCAACAAGGTCAAAATAAATCCACCCCATGTATCAATTTTTTCAACAAATGTAAATGGCTTGAATTCCCCAGTCAAGAGACATAGTCTGGTTGAATGGATGAAAACTACAAGCCAAGTATCTGCTGTCTCCATGAAACTCATCTAACCCAGAAGGACTCATTCAGACTCAAGGTGAAAGGATGGAAAACGATATTTCATGCAAATTGAAACCAAAAGAAAGCTGGTATAGCTATTCTCATAGCAGATAACATAGACTTCAAAACAAGAAAAGTAAAGAAAGACAAAGACAGTCACTACAATCCTAAATATTTATGCACATAACATAGGTGAAGGCTGATACATAAAGCAAATCCTACCTGATCTAAACAAAATGATAAACAGCAATGCCATAATAGCTGGGGACTTCAACACCCCATTGACAGAATGGGACAGATCCTCCAAACAGAAAATAAGCAAAGAAACAATGGACTTAAGCATCACTCTAGAACAAACAAGCCTAATAGACATTTATAGAACACTCTACCCCCAAAATACTAAATATACATTCTTCTCATCAGCTCATGAAACTTTCTCTAAAATTGATCATATCATAGGCTACAAAGCAAATCTGAAAAAATTTTTAAAAATACAAATTATATAATGTATCTTCTCAGACCGTGGTGGAATGAAATTAGAAATCAATTCCAAGAGAAATACACATCTTTACACAAGGTCATGGAATCTAAACAAACTATTGCTGAATGACAGCTGGCCCAAGAGGAGATAAAATATAGAAATCAAAAGAGTCTTTTATCTAAATATAATGGGGAGACAAGACATCAAAATCTGTGGGATAAAGCAAAAGCAGTCCTGAGGGGAAAACTCAGCCTTAAATAACTACATCCAAAAGACAGAAAGATCACAGATCAACAATCTAATCAATCATCTAAAGGAACTGGAAGAGGAAAAACAAAGCAAGCCTAAAACCAAAAGAAGAAAAGAAATAACCAAGATCAGAGCAGGACTTAATGAAATTGAGAATAAAAGAACTACACAGAAGATTAATGAAACAAAAAAGTTGGTTCTCTGAAAAGATAAACAAAATTTATAGGTCTCTTGCCAGATTAACCAGAAGCAGAAAGGAAAGAACTTTAATGAGCTCAATCAGAAATGAAAAAGGAGAAATCACAACTGATATCACTGAAATACAAAACATCATCTTGGATACTGAAAAATCTCTGTAGTCATAAACTTGAAAACATGGAGGAAATGGACAAATTCTTGGAAACACACAAACTCCCTAGACTCAATGAGGAAGAAATAGAACTCCTAAATAGACCAATATCAAGCCCAAGATTGAAGAAGCCATAAAACTCTTCCAATAAGTCCCAGATAAGACAGTTTTTACCAAACCTACAAAGAAGAACTAGTACCTACACTGCAGAAATTATTCCATAATATTGAAAAGGAAGGAATTATCCCCAACTCATTCTACAAAGCCAATATCACCCTGATACCAAAGCCAGGGAAGGACACAATGAAAAAAGAAAACTACAGACCAATATCCCTTATGAATATAGAAGCAACAATTCTCAATAAAATCTTCGCAAACCAAATTCATTTACAAATGAAAAAAATAAGTCACCATGACTGGGTGGGCTTCATCCCAGAGATGCAAGGTGGTTCAATATACACAAGTCTATAAATGTAATTCACCACATAAATAGAAGCAAAAACAAAGACCGCATGATCCTCTCAATAGATACAGAAAAAGCATTCAACAATATTATTCAGCACCGATTTGTGATAGGAACTCTCAACAAAATAGGCATAAAAGGGACATACCTCAAAGTTATTAAAGCCATATATGACAAACCTTCAGCCAACATTATACCAAACAGGGATAATTGAAAACATTTCCACTTATAACTGGAACCAGACAAGGTTTACCCCTATCACCACTTCTATTCTACATAGTCCTAGAAGTACTAACCAGAGCAATAAATAAGAAAAGAAAATCACGGGTATCCAAATGGGGAAAGAAGAGGTCAAACTATAGCTCTTTGCAGATGATATGATCTTATATCTGGAAATCCCCAAAGAGTCAATCAAGAGACTTCTGGACTGATAAATAAATTCAGCAAAATCTTGCGCTGCAAAATCAATGTACACAAATCAGTAGCTTTCATATACAATGATAACAGTCAAGTTGAGAATCAAATCAAAGACTCAATTACCTTTCACAATAGCAACAAAGAAAAGAAAATACCTAGGAATACATTTAACTGAAAGAAGTGAAAGACCTCTATAGGGAGAACTATGAAATACTGAAGAAAGAAACTACAGAGGATGTACACAGATGGAAAAACATATCATGCTCACAGATCAGTAGAATCAACATTGATAAAATGTCCATACTACCCAAAGTGATTTACAGAGTCAATGCAATCCTCATCAAAATACCAAAGCCATATTTCACAGATCTAGAAAAAATAATTCTATGCTTCATTTGTAACCAGAAAAGAGCCTGGGTAGCCAAAGCAATCTTAAGCAAAAAGAACAAATCTGGAGGCATCGCATTACTACACATCAAATTATGCTACAAGGCTATAATAACCAAAACAGCATGGTATTGGCACAAAAACAGAGACAGAGACCAATGGAACAGAACAGAAAACCCAGATATGAAACCATCCACGTACAGCCAACTGATCTTTGACAAAGTGGGCAACAATATATACTGGAGAAAGGAAGCCCTATTCAATAAATAGTGATGGGAAAATTGGACAGTAATATGCAGAAGAATGATACAGGACCCCTACCTCTCACCACTCAAAAAAATTAATTCCAGATGTACATAAGACTTAAATGAAAGCCAAGAAATCAAAAAATTCCAGAAGAAAATGTAGGAAAAAACTCTTACAGATATCAGCCGAGGCAAAGAATTTATGACTAAGACCCCAATGGCAATTAGAGCAACAACAAAAATAAATAAATGGAATTTGATTAAATTAAAAAGCTTCTGCATGGCTAAGGAAATAATCAACAGAGCAAACAGACAACCTATAGAATGAGATAAAATATTTACAAGCTATATATCCAATAAAGAGCTAATAACCAGAACCTACAAAGACATCAAACCAATTAGCAAGAAAAAAAAAAACATTTAAAAGTGGGCAAAAGACATGAACAGAAGCTTTTCTGATAAGATAGACAAATGGCCAATAAACATATGAAAAAATGCTCAACATCACTAATCATCAGAGAAATGCAAATTAAAACCACAATGAGATACCATCTTATCCCAGTTAGAATGTCTTTTATTACAAAGTCCAAAAACAACAGATGCTGGTGTGAATGCAGAGAAAAAGTCTATTGGTGGGACTGCAAATTAGTACAACGTCTAAAGAAAACAGTATGGAGATTCTGCAAAGAACTAAAAGTACACCTACTGTTCAATCTAGCAATCCCATTACTAGGTATTTATCCAAAGGAAAGAAGTCATTTATTAAAAAGACACCTGCACTTGAATGTTTATTGTAGCCCAAGTCACCATTGCAAAGATGTGGAATCAACCCAAGTGCCCATCAATTCATGAGTAGATTAATAAAATGTGATATATCCATACCATAGAATACTACTCAACCATAAAAAAGGATGTGTTAATGTCTTTTGCAACAATTTGGATGGAACTAAAGACCATTATCTTAAGGAAGTATCTAAAGAATGGAAAAACAAATACCATATGTACTCGCTATTAAATTGAAATTAACTTATGAGCACACACATGCCCAGAGGAAGTAAAACTCAGTATTATTCAGGCAGGAGAAGAGAACAGAGGATGGAGGAAAACCTACCTAATGGGTACGATGAACACTATCAGGGTGGTGGACACACAGCCCTGATTCAAGCATTACTACAGTGATTCATGTAACCAAAAACATGTGTATCCCTTTAATATTTTGAAATTTAAAAAAAATATCATGGACATGCTTGAATCTCTGACTCCGGGGGAAAAGCGGAGCAAGGGCAATATATATAACCTAAACATTTGTACCCCCATAATATAGTGAAATTAAAAAAAGAAAATGTATCATTCCACTCCCTCTTGGCCTGTAAGGTGTTCACTGAGACAGCTGCTGTCAGATATAGTGGACTCCTTTACATGTTATTTACTTCTTTTTGGATCCTTTCTTTTTCATCCTTGACCTTTGAGTGTTTGATTACATGCTTTGTGGTATCCGTATTTAAGTTCAATCTACTTTGTGTTCTTTGACCTTCTTGTACTAGATATGCATATCTTTGTCTAGGTTTGGAAAGTTCTCTCATACCTTGTCTTTTAATGAAATTTGTACCCCAATCTCTTTCTCTACATCCTTTTTGAGGCCAATAACTCTTAGATTTGCCCTTTTGAGACTATTTTCTACATCTTGTAAGTGTACTTCTTTTTTGTTCTTTTTACCTTTTTCTTCTTTCTGTGTGTGTTTTCAAATAGCCAGTCTTCAAGCCATTAATTCTTTCTTTTGCCAATCAATTCTGCTGTTGATGCATTTTTCAATTTGGCAATTGAATTTTTTAGCTGCATGATTATTTCATTCTCTTTGTTGCATTTCACTGAGAGAATTCGGAATTACTTCTCTGTGATTTATTAAAGTTTATTGAGCTTCCTCAAAATAGATACATTGAATTCCCTGAGATGTCACATATCTCTGTCACTGTAGGATTGGTCACAAATGCCTTATTTAGTACTGTTAGTGAGGTAATATTATTCTGGATGTTCTTGGTGCTTGTGGACATTTCTTGGTGTCTGGACATCGAGGAGTTAGGTATTTACTGCACTCTGGTCTTATTTGTATCCATCCTTTTCCAGAGGTATTTCCAAGAATTCAAAGAAGACTGAGTGTTAAGTTACCTAAGCCTGTGGTCACCACAGCCATTTCAGCGCTAGAGGGTGCTCTAAGTCCAGTATGCTATAACTCTTGCAGACTCATATCTAGCCCTGATGGATTTCAATATGGGAGAATTTCCCAGATTACTAGACAAAATCCCTTGCTGTCTTCATTCTCTTTCCCCTAAGCAAAAGGAGTCCCTCTCTGGGCTTGACTTCCTGTGTTAGGGGAGGTGTGGTGTGAGTACTCCCATGGCCACCACAGCTGGCACTGCAGTGAGTCTCACTGAAAGCCCCTAACATCCCAGAGCAGCAAAAGATAAGGGTTCACTCAAGGCCAGCAGCCACTACTGCCTGACTACAAGTGATGTTTACTCATGGACTGAGAACGCTTAACTCAGCATGTGTGAAGCCAGATGGGACTTAGATCCTTCCCACATGGCAACAGATTCCCTTCTGACTCAGGGTGGGTCTAGAAGCACCATCCAGGAGAAATAGCTTGGAATCAGAGGCTTTGAGGCTCTGGACAGTGCTTTATTTTATTGTAGCTAGGCTGGTACCTAATTGCAAGACAAAGTCCCCTGTACTCTTCCCTTTCCTTCCCTCAAGGGGAAAGAGTCTCTATCTGTATTGCACTACATGAAGTTGGAGGAGGGGTGATGTAAGCACTCCCATGGTTGCTGTACCTGCTGTCTTGCTGGGATTACATGCCAAGCCCACTGAGACCAGTGCTACAAAGGGACTTACTAGAGAACTGTAGCCACTATGGCTTGTCAGTGAAATTCATTTGGGGCACCAGGCCACTTCCATCAGTTGGTAGTGAAGCAGACTTAGAGTTGGGTTCCCCCTACCAGGGTGGTGAATTCCCCTCTAGCCGAGGGCTTGTCTTAATGCTCTCTCCATGGGTACCAGCAGAATTCTGTCCAATGCTGTGTTCCATTGTGACAGGGTGGCACTGAATTCCAATACAAAGTCTTACACTCACTTAACTCTCCCCACTCCAATCACAGATTCTCTCTCCTAGCTGTGCTGTGTGGGGTTGGGGGAGGGGTGGGATAGGTAATACAAGACTAGCCTTCCTACCCTCCTCAATGTGCCTCTCCTTGTTGTTATGCTAGAACCAGGTACTGTGATCCTTCCCCTGAATTTTTGGTTCTTATGAAGGTACTTTCTTGCATGGACAGTTGTTCAATTTGATGTTCCTATAGGGTAGACAATTGATGGAGGATTCTATTTGGCCATTTTACTCCACCTTCCACGCATGTTTTTGGATATATTAGTAATGTTTTCTTTTATTAAGTAGCATTGGATTCTATGGATATAGCACATTGTGTTTATCCAATAACCTGTTCATAGGCATTTGTTTATTTCCAGTTTGGGGCTATTAATAAAGCTGCTATGAGATTTCAGGTACAAGTCTTTGTGTGGACAACTTTTTTCATTTCTCTTGGGTAAAAACCTACCTTGAAGAATTTCTGGTTCATTTAGTAATTGTAAACTCACATTACTACAAAACCTACCAAACAATTTTTCAAAGTGGTGGTATGATTTTACATTAACAAGAAATGTATAACAATTCCAAGTCATGTTCCTTAAAAAAAGAATATCAATTGACAATGTATGCATTTGTCTATTTCAGGACTCTATTGTTCCATTGGTCTATTTGTCTATCTCAGGGTGGGGAACCTTTTCATGTTGGAAGGCCACATTAATTTAGCTGTAATCAAATAAAGCCACATTCAAGAAACTTCAATTAGATATACATGGCCGGGCGCGGTGGCTCACGCCTGTAATCCTAGCACTCTGGGAGGCCGAGGCAGGCGGATCCTTTGAGCTCAGGAGTTCGAGACCAGCCTGAAAAGGAGTGAGACCTCGTCTCTACTAAAAATAGAAAGAAATTGGGCAAACAACTAAAAATAGAAAAAATTAGCCAGGCATGGTGGCACGTGCCTGTAGCCCCAGCTACCTGGGAGGCTGAGACAGGAGGATTGCTTGAGGTTGCTGTGAGATAGGCTGACGCCACGGCACTCTAGCCCGGGCAAGAGAGTGAGACTCTGTCTCAAAAAAAAAAAAAAAAAAAAACAAAAAAATAGATGTACTTAAAAATGTACATTATTGTGTAAAAATCTACTATGTACTTAATTTCAAAAATGAAAACTATTAATTTTAAAGTTAACTTTTTAATGACTTTGTTGTGTCTGCTTTTTATTAGAGAGCATTTTAATATTTAGTTTATAGTGTGGTGGTCCGCAGTTACCACTGAATCTCTGGATTGGTATCAGTCATTTGTGATTTTAAGGGCATCTTGATTTGGGTTAGGTAGGAGGATGTAGAGTCCTAGCAATATGTAGTTGGGACTCTACAAGAGTTGAAAAGCAAGAATGCATTTTTTTGGGCATGTCACCAAAGGCGTGGGTATTCTAGTGCTTTTTTTCCATACTTCAATTGGATCTTTCTTACCATCAAACAATGACTTTAAAATATCATCTACTGAGGGGTCCATCAATTCTATCTGTAGTTTTTTAGGTGCCTGGGTAATATCAACTAGGTGAAGCTGAAATGCTAATTTGAGTGTGGATGTCATGATTCTCAAAGTCAACGAACCTTCACTGTATTGTCCAATTAATAAGTCTCTAATAGGTGTGTATTATTCAAATGGTTAGCATATATCAGCCTACTCATCAATGCCCTTTGCTAACTGGAGAAAATGTTCATACAAAATTTCCTTTTGAAGAAGAAATGTTTTGTAAAAAGATAGCTTTCTTTGAAATGCTTGGATTTTTTGCCACATATCATATATAGACTTAGTTTTACCTTGCAAAGAAATATTCAAGTCATTTTGATTTGACAAGATATCACACAGAAATGCTGCATTCCTATAGAAATCTTCTTTCAATGATTCACATTACTGATTCTGTTTTTCATAAAATTTAACTATCTGTTCTTGCAGAAATAAAATTTTGGCTAACACCTGTCCCTGAGATAGCCAACACACTTTAGAATGATATGGCAAATCCACACTGAATACCTCATTGTTCGACATTAGCATGTTATGAATCTGAGGATGCTGTGTTGCACTTGTAAAAATATAGTTAATATTTATAACTTGTTGCAAACTGTCACTTAAAACAGTAGCTTTAGCACAGAGATTTTGCTGATGTGAGATACAACGGCAAGAAATGAGAGCATCTGGATCTGTTAATACTTTTTTTTAATCTGTGTAACAAACCCTTCACGTTTTCCTGCCATGGAAGGTGCACCGTCTGTATAAACATTCACTAAATTCACAAAATTCAGTTCAACTTTACATTTATCTTAAAAGTTGTTGAAGATATTTATTCCCTGTGTTCTGTTCACAAGAGTGCCCAAAGCAAGTAACTCTTTGTAACAACAACAAAAAAATCTTCTTTATCTCTGGGTCATGAAAAAAAGAAGAAAATCTTCTGTTATGACCCAAATGAAATATAAAACCTGAGCCAAGTCAGTAGTATCAGTTGATTCATACAAAGCAAGTGAATAATATTATATTTTCCCTTTGAAGTATTGCATGAAGTTATTCTGTTAAGTTGAACATTAATTCATGCTGCTGATCAGTTATTATTCTCCTTGAAAGAGGCAGTTGTTTGTACTTTGCAATGTTATTGGGGTGGGTCTAAGCAACCTATAACTTTGAAAATGCATTCTTTCACAATGTCTACATCACTGAATGGCTTCCCTTTTTTCCTGAGTATAGAAGCTACTTTACAAGTTGCTTCAGTGGTATTATTTCTAGGTCTTATTGCTGCTTGAAAGAATTGTCTTTGCTTTTGCTTTTCATCTTTTAATTTCTTCAATACAATCTTTTGTGCCTCTCCCTCTAATTCAAATCTTGTGGTCTTTATGAGTGTTATTAATGCTGATGAGCACTGAATTTCTTTAATGTTGATATTGCAGTAGTACAAAGGAAGCAAATCATCATATCTTTAGTAGAAACAAGATAATGCAATTTCCAATTCTCATTTAAAAAATCTGTTTTCTTCTTTCAGTGTTCTCTTGGTCTTCTTTGACATGATAGGCTGTTAAGCAGACGAAATTAAAAAATACTATCGAGCTATGCAACTATTCACAAATTCCACTTCAAAGAGAAACAGAGCACTGTTGTCAAAAGCTGGTAACAGGGCCAGACGCAGTGGCTCATGCCTATAATCCTAGCACCCTGGGTGGCCGAGGTGGGAGTATTGCTTGAGCTCATGAGTTCGAGACCAGCCTGAGCAAGAGCAAGAACCCTGTCTCCACTAAAAAAAAAAAAAAAAAAAAAAAAAAAAATGGAAAAAATTAGCCAGTCGACTAAAAGCAGAAACAAAAAATTAGCCGGGCATGGTGGCTCACGCCTATAGTCCCAACTACTCAGGAGGCTGAGGCAGGAGGATCACTTGAGCCTAGGCATTTGAGGTTGCTGTGAGCTAGGCTGATGTCACAGAACTCACTATAGCCTGGGCCACAAAGCAAGACTCTTGTCTCAAAAAAAAAAAAAAAGCTGATAACAGACTGGTGTACTTGACCCCCATAAACTCGCTAACCAGTCTTGTGCAGAACTGGCTCCACTCAGGCAGGGGAAGTTAGATCTAAATCACGAGTATAACAGCTGTCAATTTAGCCTTTATGGCTTACTAATATTCTAATTGTGCCAATCAATCTGGGAGGATTATTTTGTTGAAACTTATTTTTTCCTTTGGTATTTAAAATATATTCATTTAAAAAATAAAATTAAAATACAAAAGATGAACCAAAATGTATTAATAAAAATAAAAGGATTTGTTCTGTAAAATTCGGATCCAATCAAAAAGCCTCACTTAAGGACCTAGAAGGCCACAGGTTCCCAACCCATGGTCTATGCTATGGCAATACTATATTAATCTTAATTACTGTAACATCATAACACATCTTGAAACCAGATACTGTAAGTCCTCCAACATTTTCAAAATTGCTCTGGCTATTCCACATACTTTAAATTTTCAGATTTTAGAACCAGCTTGTCAGTTTCTTTAAAATATACTGCTAGAATTTTGCCGGGGTTATATTGAATCCATAAATCACAAAGCAGACATTTGAGCAAATTAACAATACTCAGTTTTGCAATACATATATGAGACATCTTTCCACTTATTTCAAATTTCTTCTCAGCAATATTTTGTACCTTTCATTGTAAAGGTCTTGCATATATGTCATTTGCACTGTTCTAATGACTATTTTACACTATTGTAAACAGTATTTTGTTTCATTTTCCAATTATTCATTGTTAATACTGGAATGCAGCTTACCAATTCTGTCAAATTATTTTTACAATTGTTAATATAATGACATGGTTTTTCTCGCTTTCATAATGTGGTAAATCATACTCCTGGAGTAATAATAATTTAACATCCTTTTCACATTGCTAAATTCTATTTCCTTTTATCTTGACTATTTTCACATCCATATTCACATGGGATCTGATTTTTAGTTTCCTTTCATTTTAATATTTTTGTCAGGTTTTGTTATTGGGGTTATACTGGCCCGATAAAAGAAGTTGAAAGTTTTCTCCTCTACTTTTTAAAAGAGTTTGCATAGAGTTTTGTATTTCTTCTAAACTAAATATTTGATAGAATTCTTCAGTGAAGTAACCAGGGATTGGAGTTTCTTTTTGGCAAGGTTTATAATTATCATCTAATACTTTAATAAACATGGAGTTATTTTTAGATTTTGTATTTCTTCCATAATTTTTGACAAGTTGTTTCAAATTTGTTTTAAAAGATAAATCTGTCAATATCATCTACACTATAAAATTTATTGGCATAAAGTTCTTTATAACATACCCTTATTGTCTTTGCTGTCAATAGGCTATGTAGTGATACTCCCTTTTCATTTTTAATATCTGTTATTTGTTTTCTTTTTTTAATTTGATCAGTTTTCTTAGGCTGCTATAACAAATTAGTATAACTGGGTGGCTTGAAACAACAGAAATGTATTGTCTCACATTTGTGCAGGCGAGAAGTCTGAGATCAAGGCTCCTCCTGAAGGCTCTGGAGGAGGATTCTTCTTCACCTCTCCCTAACTTCTGGTTGCAGGCTATCTTTGACATTCCTTGGCTTGCAGCTGCATCATTCCACACTCTGCCTCCCCCAGGGCCTTCTCTCTATGCAAGGCCTTCTTATAAAGACAACAGTCATTAGATTTAAGGCCCATCCTTATTATTAATAATATGATCTTATCATAACTACTTACATCTGCAAAGATTCTATTTCCAATAAAGTCACATTTTGAAGTTCAGGTGGATGTGAATTTTGGGGGGATACTATTCGACTCAGTGTATCAGTCTTGCTAGGTGTTTCTCAATTTTAATTACTTCAAAAAAAACTCTTGACTTTGTTGATTTTCTAATTTCCATCAACTTTGAAAAGGTTCTTAGTTAATATCTCTCCAAACATTTCTTTTGTACTATTCTCTCAATCTCTGAGACTTAATTGTAAAGATGGTAGGTCATTTCATTTTGTCTTCAAAGTCTTAGACACCCTATTACTTTTACTCCTTCTCTTTGATGTTCAGTTTGTATTCTTTCAGTTCCCTGTCTTCAAGTTTATTGATCCTTTCCTCCATGTACAGCCTTAGATCATATTCATTTCTAGATTTGTGTTTTTTTACATTTCCATGTCTTCACTGAAATTCTCTGTCTCTCTATACATGTTTTCTACTTTGTTTTACTACATCTTTAGGAATTTTATCACTATCATCCATCCCTGATAACTCAAACATCCTAGAAATCTTCAAGTTTCCTTCCATTGACCGTTTCCTCTCTGGATCAAATTTTTCTGCTCCTTTGCATGTCTTATAATTTTTTACTGTGTGCTGGATATTTTACATAAAAGGGTAGTAGGTATTTAAGAAATAATAGTTACTTCCAGAAAAGAGCATGGCTCTTCTTTTGTCAGGCTCACACAGTATGAGGCTGAATCAATCTGATCCACAGTTGAGCTATAATTTGATTCACTTTATCACTCCTTTCAAATATTTTGAGTGGATGGGGGGATTTTCTTTCAGCAGGCATCGAGACTTGAGCATTGGTGAGATTCTAGTGAAATCTCTGTGCTTCTTCAGCTGACCTGTTAGTTTCTTAAACAATAGGACATTTTTCTCTCCACTAATCGCAATTGCATATTTTAGAATTTCTGGGGCATTCTCTTTGTAATCTACTCATGTACTTGGCTTTCTGTGCTTCTAGTGAACTCTTAGTCACATAATCAAATCCCTTGGAGGATAAAGTTGTTTACACTGTTAAGACCCATAATGCCTCAGAAAGACTTTTCCTTTGTTTTATGTCTGTTCTATCTTCTTACTTTCCTAAAAATGAGTACATTTTTTCTAAAACCAGTATTCTGGTAGTTTGAAAACAGGAAAGATGTACATAATGAGACTTAGAAGGGTACTAACAAGCCAATATTTACTGAGCTTTTATTTTGCTGTGAGTCTGTACTGAATACAGCAGAAGAGATAAATTATGTTTCCCTTTGATAAGTTCATTGAGCACTTAGAATATACGACATCTTTTTAGAAATATACAATGTAATCTTAGTAGCTTGAATGAATAAAAACTAAGTTCCTAAATTATACTAAATCTCAGTTTTGATTTTCTAAAATCTGATTAGAGGTGGACTAGTTCAGGTTCCCTCTACCTTGTGATTCTGCCATCTCCTACAATCTTGTCATCAATATCCAATTGGTACAAACAGAAAAAATAGGAGTATTCCTTTTACTCAAAACCTTAATATGAAAATAGCAAATACGTCTGCTCTAATTTCTAAAATTCAGTGTTATGCTTATATCTACTTGCAAGGGAAGCTAAAAATTGTAGTCTTGCTGTATTCCCAGGACAGAAAAGATACAGATTTTCACTGTCAGTTCACAGCATCTGTCAATTCTGTGAGTTTAAGTCCCCTTACTCTGAAAGCTAAACATTCAACACAAAAATGTTGACTGAATTAAAGAGAAAAATGTCTCGTCCATTCATCTAATTACTGTATCTGACAGTAAAGGCAAGGCATGTTTTGAAGGAGAGCATGGTTGCCACCTTCCACTACTTCAGCCATAAGGTTAGGAATGAACTTACATTCTAAATTTCTCTTTACTTATAATTCCCTCTTTTATCAACAGTAGCCCCTCATTTATCTATGGTGATATGTTCCAAGACCCCCAGTACATATCTAAAACCATAGATAGTACCAAACCCTATATATGCTGTTTTTCATATACATACATATATACCTATGATAGTTTAATTCATAAATTAGGCACAATGAAAGATTGATATCAATAATAATAAAATAGAACAATTATAATAATATGGCAGGATCACTATCCTTGTGTTTTTGGGCATTATTAAGTAAAATAAGGGTTACTTGAAGACAAGTTATGCAATACCTCACCAGTTGATCTGATAACTGAGATGGCTACTAAGTAACTAACAGTCAGGTAGCATATACAGCATGGATATGCTAGACAAAGAATAATTCATGTCCCAGGTGGGAGGGCATGATCTTTCATCATGCTACTGAGAACAGCATGCAATTTAAAACATATGAATTGTTTATTTCTGGAATTTTACATTTAATATTTTCAGATCACAGCTGAGTATAAATAACTGAAACTGTAGAAAGCAAAACTGTGGAAAAGGGAGGACTATTGTATTAATCTGTTTAGTCTATGCTGTTTCTAAGATAAAAGTTATAGTTTGATGAACTTTGACTCTATCAATCTCCTTTTCACTATACTTCATAACTTAAACCATAGTTTCTTTGATATAACAATCAGGACTGGATGATATTTCCTGGGTGTAGTTGCACCATGATTTTCAAAGACATGATGCTTTTATGGTTTGTATCCAAATTTCTTTTAGTGATGTCAGCATTTAATCAATCAATGTTTATTAAATGTCTTCCATATTCACTGTCACTTGATCTAGGCACAGTATTTTATTCCATTTGCTCTCTTATTAGTCCAGAAGTCTTCGGAAATATTATTTACTTATTCCTGTATCTAGCAACTGATTTATAATTGAGGTCTTCACCATAAAAGCATTTTCCCTTAAATTGCTCCTTCTTACATTTAAAATTTTTTCGATCACATTTTCTTCTGGCCACGGAACACTCTCTTCTAAAAAGATTAAACCTCATTAATCTTATTCAAATATTCTTTTGCAAACCAGTTTTACACTGAGCACTTTCAAAATGAGCATTTTCTTCTTTTTAATTTCATCAGAGATCTCTAAACCATTCTTTATCTGTACAGATACAGATCCAAGGAGAAACTACTCAAACATTTACATAGCCAGAAAAAGAGAAAATTATTTGGGAGATGCATGTATTATAATTATTTTGTGTATAGTTTTTATAGGATTGCTGATTTTGCTCTTTAGAATTTGGGCTCTGCAAAGATTATAGCCCATTAAAAAGGCTCAATACTTACCTGTTCAAGGACTACTTTTATAAGTAATTACACTTTGCCACAAATGAAAATCTAACAAGCTCTTGACTGCAGTTGACTTTTGTTTGATATTAATCGTATCTGCTGTTACTAACAAACTTCTCAGCCTTATATATTAACTTTTGTTTATATAAAACATAACTGGAGTAAATTTACCTACAGGAACCGCTCTTCATTTGTGATTAAAATCTCATACGAGAGACTAAGCTTCATGAAAGTACTGCAAGCATGTGTGACAGAGCAGGTAGCATAGTATCTGGCCTTGAAGGCAGAAGAAAAACCAATACCTACAGAATCTCTTCGGCAAAGCTTAAGCCATGAAAGAGCTCATATGAACTCAGGTTTGCTTTCCTTTATAGGTAGATTCCAAAACCAAAAAATTTTAAACACTATAAGAAATGTATTAATATGGTAAAACTCCTACTTCAAAACCTAATTCCAAAAGATTTAATGACCAATACCGATTATTTAGAGTTGTGGAAAATGTCTCTCATAAA
Organism: Avahi laniger; assembly: GCA_963575035.1. Lineage (NCBI taxonomy): Eukaryota > Metazoa > Chordata > Mammalia > Primates > Indriidae > Avahi > Avahi laniger. The sequence continues at coordinate 25,382 of CAUYSK010090087.1, read as the reverse complement.
ACTGCTCCCAATAAAACATGCTTTACGATGACTTACAAAATGTGAAAGGCTGGGTTGTGCAGACTGCTTGGTGTACTTAAGCTGTTTCTCTTAAATAAAGTACAAAAAAACTACAATGTGATAGTCCTTTGGTTTTATTTTCTGGGATAAAAAAGTATAGGCATAAATGTTTTTAAAGTCATCTTGATGATATCCTTTAAAACAACTTATCAAATGGCTTATTTCATGTTTCCTGATTATCAGTATTCACCAATGTCACTGTCAGCCTTGATTAACTGGTTGAAAATTTCAGAGCAGAATAAGCAATTTTTGTGAACCTTTCCCCAATCCCTGAGAATCATAATCATTACAGAAATATTTTATCCTTTCATCAAAAATCTCTGGAAAGTAGTCGTGTTCGTTCATTGTTAACAGGGCAAGGAGCAGTGTCATAGAGGGTTAATCCATGTAAATTGGCTTCCACCCGTAAAGAAATTTTCTGGAACAGAAAAGAAAATTATATATAGAAGTTTTCTTCTTAAAGAGAGATCACCTCTTCAACATGTTCTGTAGTCTATATTTTGTGATTGTAAATCAATTCTAATGGGTAGTAAGAGTGAGACAGCTGTTGTATTGCCAAAGGTATCACCTTTATTACCAATTAATTCAGGAAAATCAAGCTTCTCTATTTAGAAAGTTCCTTTTCTTTGGTTTCTACTAAGAATCAGTAAAACTACATGTTAAGAACGGCCTATGCAAATGTACACAGACTTGATGAAAATTCTATAAAAGAATTTCTTGAAATTGGTTTTACAACCCCATTTTCAAGGCTGACTCTTGTTAGCAAAATAGTACTTCTCTGAACACAGAAACAATTTACCTGAAAAGTTACATTGCTGTTTATTATATCTAATTATTAAACACTTAATTTTTGAAAAGGTTGGAGACTTGCCTATGGAAAATTCTCTTACTCGACGATTGCATAAATCTAATACTGAGTTTTCCTACCTGAAAATCACGAATGTAAGTCAGGAAAAAACCAAAGAAGGAAAATGACATAGACCATTCTGCTGCAGTGGTGATCATGTGAAGCACATAACCCTTGAATGATGGGGAGAAAAAGAATAGTTTTGTGAAATTTCATTCAAATGATCCATACTACTTTTCAAATTAAAAAAAAAACTTAATTCTTATAAAACAATCTGCCTTCTGAAAATCAACCCTTGATTTATTGAACATATCTGGAGAGTTAAAGAGGAGACATTCGGAAGTCCTCTTAAATGATATTACCTATCTTTGTTCCACATAGAGCAAATAAAATTTCCATTTAAATAAGACAGAACAAGAGTGTTTCTAGTCTATAATCAAGGAGTTATGACTGCCTTTCCCAACACCATAAGATTCATAAAATGCCACTAAGAAAAGTTTAACAATGTTCAGGATAAACTTAGTAAGTGCTATTTTTAGAGTATTAAGTAATACATGGGTTATAATTAGGAGAACTTAGTAAATTATTTCATTCATTTTCATTTTCACATGTCCTATTCAGGGCTAATTCTTACAAAATAACTTAAAATAAAATGCTATTGAGTGGTTTGTGGAAACAGATGAACTCATTTTTATTATCTGTTAACATTTAATATACATCCCTCCTCTTATTCTCAGGATCAAAGATGCTATCTCCATGTAAGTATCTACTATATTGGGACCCAAATGCAGAGTCCATAATATATTTCCAGATAAAAGTAGGAGAAGACATCTTTTCAATTCAGAAAACAAGCATTCTAAAAACAAAAGCTCTCAGTTTGGTACATTCTATACTATACCCACATTTAGAGGAGTCAATTTCTGAGAAAACCCTTTGCCATCACAACTCTCTTCATGTCTTAAAAATATCTACAGATCACAGGTGACAGGAAAATATGGATGGTTCTACATAAATTCTACTATATCTAGAAAATAATCCTAATATGTAACTGATTATACTACTGAAACAGTTATGTGAGTGATAAAATGAAAAATACATCAAAATCAATGAAAATAGCAATCCTTAATATAAAACTAAGTTTTATAGACTCTAAATTCTTACTTTGTCCTCAGGGTTCCAATGGAGTTTCTGTACTAAATCAGCTCCAAAATTGCCACTGTACAAAATTGATGAGCAAGTCAACACTATAAAAAAATAAGTCAAGGAAGAATCTCAGAGAAGGTCTGTAAGTTTAAATTAGATTCAAAGCAAAAATTACTTTAATGGCCCAAAAGGATTAGTCGTACATTTATTGCCAAGGTCCAAACCCATTTTCTTGAAGACTGAATGTTATATAGCAATAGTATTACAAAACTAAAAATGTGCCCAGAAGATCACTACAAAATGGTTCTCATAGACAATTCCCTCCTTTGCTCAGATAATTAGCAGTTTAATCACAAACTTCCACTAGATAATTGTTCTTAGGGAGGGCATTTACTCTTATACTTCTTTGAAGTGAGAATGATCAGGCTAAACATTATCTGCTCCTCGCTCAACTACTAAGGTCCTACATACAATCTGAATTTCATGTTTCAAATCCTTTAATGTAGGGTTATGAACCTAAGAATCTCTCCTACAAATAAAACTGCATAAAACATGCCAACAGTGTTCACTTAAACTGTGTTATTCAATTCCTTCCCAAGCATAGCCACATTTTACAGTGAAGGATACTGCTAAATGCACTTACTCCACACCAGATAACCAGCAGTAGTCTGATCCAGAAGACTTGTTTGCCATGAATTTTGGGCTGCATTTGGTAGGAAAGGATGGTCTGAACAAACATATATAATGAGCCCATACCAAAAGTGAGCACAGCTCCGCTTACATGTGCAACAAAAAGTGTTGTTTTCTAAGAGGCAGAAGAAGAAATAAGTCAATAAAAGAAACTCAGAACACATTGGCAATATAATATTTAAAAGCACAAATTAGAGATTTCAATAGGACATTCACAGTTTAGTAATACCAAACTGTTTCATATGCCACCACCTGAAAATATGACAGTAATTATTTATTCTTTTACTCATTTAATAATATGTTTATCGGGTGCCTATTAGGTGCCAGGCACTGTTCTAAGTCTTCAGATACATTAGTGAATAAAACAGACAAAAATCCAGCCCTCATAGAATTTAGTGAAGGTACACAAACAATAAATAATAAACTTTAGAAATAAGGAAATTCCACAGTATGTTAGATGGTGATAAGGGTTATAGAAAAAGTATAGTGGCAAGATTAGGATGGCCTGGAATACTGGGAATAGGGAGCTTCAATTTAAATCCAATCTAAATTTAAATAAAATTAATATTTAAAAATAGCTAGAAGAGAATAATTTGAATATCTCTAGCATAAAGAAAAGACAAATATTTAAGGTGATAAATATCCCATTACATTGATTTGATCTTTACAAATTACCCCCACAGTATGTGTATCTATTACATATCAAAAGATAAAATTTAAAAAAAAAGTAAAAATACATCCCTTAACAAAACAAAGACAAACAAGAGAAATTACATAGGTTATGGGTGGTCAGAAGCAAATCTTTGATATAGAATTTACATATTACATATTGATTGATCTGTAATCTTTACTTAAAAGCAATAAGTGAAACTTAGGAACTAATCTGCTTACTTATCCTTAACCCTTTCAAAGTCTCCTTGAGGACAAATTTTCTAGGAAGGGAGAATGCCACATGACAACACAGGCATAAATCACAGACTTATGCTGCCACAAACCAAGGAACACCAAGGACTACCGGCAACTGCCAGAAGCTAGAAACAGATTCTTCCTCTGAGTCCCCAAGAGAGAACCAACCCTACCAACACTGTGATTTCAGACTTCTGGCCTCCTGAACTTTTGAAGAATAAATTTCTGCTGTGTTAAGCTACCCAGTCTGTGGTATTTTGCTACAGCATCCCTAGGAAACCAATACAGATTTCTGGTTACAAATCCCTTCTAAGTCTCCTTAAGGATAAATTTTCTAGGGAGGAAAAAAATTCCTCTAAGTGGACACTGAGGACATTTACCATGTATTTGTTTTGTTGAACACTATATACACACTTGTTTTTAAAGAAATTCTATTTATATTTTTTAAGTTATATTTTTCAAATACCACATTATAATGGTTATTAGGCATTTCTTTAAATGTAAAGACAGAATTTTTTCCAATCCTGCTTAGTCCCTTTAACCTCTCTTAAGTTTCTAAATAATCAACAAGAGCTTGTTTGTGCTAAGTACTATGCTAGGTGCTACAGATACACTGGTGAACAAAACTATGGTGCTTATAATTAATGGAGAAATACATCAACTAAAAAAAAAAATCAAAATATAAATTTAAACAACCCTGGATATAAAATTAGACTGCAATAAGAGCTATGAAGAATCAGTTTTTGGAGGTTTGGAGAATACAAAAAAGAAAATGAAATATACTGTAGCAAGAGCTGACAGAAAAGACTTCCCTGAGAAAGTATGCTCTGTGCTGAGATCTTTTGTGTTTTTTTTTTTTTATTTCAGCATATTATGGGGGTACAGATGCTTAGGTTATGTATGTGTGCTGAGATCTTAAAGATGTCTAAGTTTATACAGGCTTTGGGGTCATGGTATACCAAAAGAGGAAAGAGCATATAAAAAGGAGTTAAAAAGCCTCTTATTTAAGGAACAAAAAAAGGCCAGCGCTATATACAATGGAGACATTAAGAAGGGGAATGACGCAGAATGAGACTGGAGAGGTAGACAGGAGCCCAATCACACAAAATCTTTGAGTTGATTAGGTGGGTTAGCAGTTTATCAAATTATTTTTTCCTCTCTTGATTGTATCTCCTTACATGCAATTTTGGAACCTGTTGAACTTTAAGCAAGGGTACAGGGAAATAAAGTGAGATGTATATACATTTCCAAAAGACCATTTTGGCTCCAGTCTAAAGAAATGATTAAAGGATTGTAAGAGTGAATGCAGAGGAAACATTGAGGAGGCTACGGCAGTAGATAAGATGAGAAATGATGAAATCTGTATCGGTAGAGAAAACAAGAGTAGGCAGGGAAGTAAATATGGAAAAGGAGAGAAGTTGATGCATTCAAGAGACATTCAAGTGGTAAAACCAATAAGTTCCTATTCCATTTAAAACACAGTGCTAACCTTTCTTACAAGCCAAGATCTGTAAGGGCAAATCATTTATAATCTCTCTTGTGTACAATTTTTCCTGTATAAGTCAACTGGAGTTTGTCTCTATAAAAGAAAAGAGGGAAGAAGAGCTGGCAATGCACTCACCACTTTAAGTAAGTAGTGAAAGTTTACATTAGAAAGGAAGAGTCATAAAGGTCTGCTTACAAACAGGGCCTAGCGATGAAGCCATCACTGAAAGATGAAGAGGACATCCAAAGTTGCATGAAGAAATGTAATCGAGAGAAAAAGTAATTTCATTCAAAATTACAAGGCCAAAGGGACTCCAATGGTAAAGATACATTAGAATGAAAGCTGAAAACAAAACAACGAAGAAAGTATATAAGCTGTCTTAAGTGAATGAGATAAGGTGGAAAGGCAGCTTGTGTGGGTGCTATGAAGAGCTGCTGTTGGAATTTACTGGGTTGTGCAAACAAATATTTGAGATTCATTTTTACCATATGGGTGATGATACTGTTAAACTGATCAAGAGAAAACTGGAGCAAAGAATCACTATCCATAAACTGAAAATTCCCCAAAACATTTTTAACACTGAGCTACAGAAGCTTATCAGGAAAGGCAGATCCCATTTGTGGCATCGACAGCTAGCTAGCTGTCCACCAAAATTGTTGTTTTCCTTCCATAGCACAGAGTTGCTCCTGGGGACTAATGCCCCGCAAAACGACATTTTTTTTCCAGGGCTCCAGCCTGCCTGCACTCTCCCCCCACCCGCCGCCATGCCCCCGCATCTGGCAAATGAATGACAGTGGAACGATATGAGTCCCTGTGGAGTGACAAAAATTCTCTCCTTAACCAACTCTACTCAGGTTCCTCTGGACTCTTTTCTCCACTAGGCCATGACTTCTGGGTTTCTGTGTTCGTCTCTGCATTGTTCAATTTTAGCAAGACTCCTATTAAGTCAGTTTAGCCAAAATTCCTGTCCTCAATATCTCATCACTTTCAATATCTGGGTTCCTCAACCTCTACTATCCCCTAAGTGATGTCTTTTCATCCTGGCCTTTCTTCTAGCAAGAATCCTGTTAGGTCAGTGCTATGGTTTGGATGTTTGCCCCCTCCAAATATCATGTTGAAATCCGATCCCCAATTTTGGAGGTGGAGGCCTAATGACAGGTGTCTGGGTCACAGATGTGGCCCTCTCATGATTAGATTAATGATTAGATTAGGAGAAGGGGTGGAGGGGTATGAGCTCTCGCTCTATTAGTTCTTGTGAGAGCTGGTTGTACAAAAGAGCCCGGCACTTCCCTGCTTGCTCTCTTGCTTCCTCTTTCGCCATGTGATCTCTGTACACACCGGCTCCCCTTCACCTCCTGCCATGAGAGCAAGTGGTCTGAAGCCCTCACCAGATAAAGATGCTGCTGCCATGCTTCTTGTACAGCCTGCAGAACCATGAGCCAAATAAAACTTTTCTTTATAAACTACCCAGCCTCAGGTATTCCTTTATAGCAACACAAATGAACTAAGACAATCACTTTAGCCAGAATCCCTCATTACCATTACCCCTAATGTTTCCAGACTAGTAATTTACCATACACTAGCCCCTGCCCTGCTCCTTAGCTATAAATTCCCACTTAGCCCAATCTATCTTCCCTACTGCTCTCTGTGTAGAGTTTACAAATATTTGGTGAAGGCTGACTGCTACTTTAAGTATTTAACATTATTTCTCCTTGGGAAAAAGCTAGAAGAGCTACAGATCTTCCCTTTATCTCCTCATATACAAGGACAGGCACCTAGGAATGCAGGCAATCAATCATCTAAACAAGTAGATAAAATAGGTAAATAATTGTACCTTGTTAGTCATATTAAAAACAAAGCAATTGTTTAAATCTGTAATCGTGTCACTTATAATTTATACCAATTCTGTTTGGTCTTGAAGTAATCTCCAACTAATAAGTCTAATAATTGTCCTACGGATCTTAAAAAAAGATTGTTTAAATTATTAAATATGAATTTTTCTAATTGTGAATGTGGCTATTTCTAAAAGGGTCAAATAATTTAAAGGACATGAACTCTATTTTGTTAAGGTAAAGAAACAATAACAGCATATAACTGAATGTTTCAGGTTTCTTTTTTAATATGTATATTTATGTGCTTCAGGAAAATACCTATGCTGGGCTAAAACACAAACCTGGAAGTTTGCCACAATAGAAAGTCCTAAACAACTCAGTATTCCAAGTACAAGGCCAGCCTTGTTTAATTTGATGATATGGTTCTCTTCAGGATTCAGAGCATGAACTTGCTTATAACGAACATAAATGGTAGCAATGCCTGGGAAGAGATAATCCGAAAAACAACAAGGTAATAAATAACCAAGAAATAAAGATGACAACGAAGAATTCACAAAAGTCACTGCTGGGATTTTCCTTTTAAAATTAATCTTAGAGAAGAAAAAACAGCTGTAGGTTTTCTTGTTTTTGTTTTTTTATAGAGATGGGGGTCTTGCTATGTTGTCCTGGCTAGATTCAAACTCCTGGGCTAAACCGATCTTCCTGCTTCAGACTCTTGAGTAGCTGGGACTTACTGTAGATTTTTTTTAAAAATCTTAAGATTGCATTATGACACTGCTAATCTCTCCACATGACTGTGCAAATCATTTGCTTTCCATGGGTCTCATATTTACAAATATTTAGGATAAAACTTAGATCTTAAGTTTAATGTCTTCTGAAAATTTCTAATGACAAGAGTTATACGAAACACAAAGCATTTTTACGATAAGCACCAAATCAAAAGTAAGTAGTTCTAGAATATGGATGGGCATGGGAAAAACAAAAACAAATCAAAAGTTTATTTGCCTCACTTTCATATCATTTTATTTCAAATTACAACTTAGCTCAATCAGATATAGTAGCCAATTATAAAGAAAAAAAAGCCCACTTTACCATATCTATTAGTCAAGATTAGGCCAAATTGAATTTTCTATTGCAGAAATATTGCCAAAGAACTCAGCAGTGTAGAAAACATAATGAAGACATGCTTTTGTAGACACGTTTCTGAAGAGTTTGGTCACAAAGACGAATTTCTGTAAATTGAATCGTCTTCCTTTCTATTTTTGACCCAAGCAAATAATATCACATGGAAGAATGTAAATATTTAAAACAATCACATTTGATAGAAAAAATATTATTTTAGTAAATCATTAATAAAAATTTGGTTCAAAATAAACAAACAGGAATGTAAAATACCATAGTAGCAACTTCATCCATTGGCATTACCATATTGCTCAAATATCAAAACATGGTTCCATCTTTATTCTGCAACATCTAAACTGTTTATTCCAAAGGAATTTAGGTGGGATTAGTTGTGGTCAATTATGTCTACAACTGTTTGTCCCCTACTGGTTGCTTAAGAAGTCCACTTAAGGCCTCAAGGAATATTTGGTTATACTTAACTTCCATTTGAATCAGTAGTCAAACAGCTCTCTATTTTTTTTAAAGATTTCTGTAATTTAGCATTTCTAGAAAAGAAATGCTAAAGAAATGCTAAATTCTAGAAAAGAAATGCTAAATTATGCACTTTCAAAAGAAGCATAATGCTGATCGATAATTTACTGATAACATTTCCTCAAGTATAACTAGAAAGTAAAATAATAGTGTTTAAAGAAAATACAGCTGCAATTTAGCTATTAACTTTCATTGTTAAAACCACTCTCATTACTTACATAAAACTGCAGCGATATTTAGCATTGCACCAAACAAGCATTTTTCTGGAGCTACTGTACCAGTGTCGCTGAAAGAAAAAAAAAGGAGATATATGGATTTCTCACATTAGATATACCCATGTATTTCTTCTAAGGGATAAGAAGTAACAGGAGTTACTTTGAACCCTTTATCTTTTGTAAGTGCATGAGCTCAACTCTTATATCATTTTATAAGGAGAACATGCCAATTTGAGCTCCCAAATATTTGCCTACTTCACTTTCTATTCATACCATTTAAGATTATTTCTTTTCCACACAATAGAAATCAATATAAATTAATTTTAAAAAGCTATCCTTGGTATGTTAAGACTGTGTTATTTACTTACCATCAATCAGGCAGATGAGTTTATCTGTCCCACCAGAATATCCCCTAAACACCAAAGGCCCTTTCATAACTCTGTCTTTTCTGTACCTGTTGTTGACTCTGACTATAATCCAATTAGTATCTTTTCATCTATTGATCAATTTAAAAAATATTTACCAAGCACTTACCATGTGTCAGACACCACTTCAGGGATAGGAATATAGTGGTAAATGAAACAGGAAAAGCCCCTGCCCTCAGGTAGCTTCCACTCAAGACCAGCTTTGAGCCCTCTCCTCTCTACGGCCTTGGGCAACTCCTCTAAAAGATAGTGAGTCACATAGCACACACTGTCCAGACTTTTATTAAAATCACTTACTACACTGCATTGCAATGTATCTGTTTATATGTCCTTCTTCCATGGTAATATGGAATACACAGATCCAGATTTAAAAAATCACCATTTTTTTGCAAGACCTTAGTACAGTCTTTTATCTCCCTGATACTGTTCCTTCATCTGTAACAAGGGGCTATTCATTCCCCCCCCAGCCTCATCAGATCAATACAAGGATGAAATAAAATGTGGTAATGTATGTTAAGTATTTAGCATAGTAGCAGGCTCATGGAAGACAGCCATTAAATATGAGTTATTTTCTCTTCCCTCAAACTACTATAAAGATTAAAGAGACAAAGTCTTTGGCCTTGAATTGAAGCCCTGTAAGAAAGAGAGAATCAGGATCTCAACAGTGCCAATGGAATGGGAATAAAAAAGAAATAGAAAGTCATGTCTGAAAAGGAATCAGTAAAATTTGTGAACATTTGGATTAGAGGAGTTAGGAAAAGGAAAGTATCAAACACGAATTGTAAGGATTGGTCCTCCCAACTTTACAATTCCATGAGATTTTCTCTTAAAAAATAAAAATCTGCAGTGAAAATGGAGAAACGAAAAATAATGTATTTGTAAAGAAACAATTATAAAATAATAAAATGTAATTTTACATACAAAAGATTTTGTTACTCTTTGATAATCTTCAGGAATTGGGGAATAGAGAGGTTTTTTTGTTAATTCTACCTTTCAAATTTTCTATAATGTATATGATATGTATTGTTCTTAGAAAACAAAATGCATAATTTAAATAGTTATATTCCAAATGATGCTCCTGTTTTGGATTACCCCATAAGTAAACAAATGCATGCATTTCCAAAAAGGTTGGCTAAGGGTGTTCCTTCTTTTGGTAGAGGAACAGAATGACATTAAGTGGCCTAAAATTAAAACAACCGTGCCAAGACCGTGCAGGTCAGTACTACATCTCAGTGGTCACCAAACCATTTTGATTGCACACCATCACAAAAACAGTCTGACCACGTAACTGCAAAATATATGTACTTATTATATTATTGTTCCACATTAAACTCTAGTAAAGTTTAAATATTTTTAGATTAAAAAACATATGTTGTTGTTATAATATATTCTTCCCATACCCCAGTGGGTGGCACCCCACTACTTGAACCAACTAAGAGAACACATGAAGCTCACTTACAGTGAAATTTCTTTTGAAATGAAATTTATATTTGGTTACATCCTTTGGGGCTATAATAACTAAACCTTTCGGATAGCATCTATGAATTGAAAGGAAATTTGCAGAGTATCCAGTTTAACTTAATCATTCTGCGGATGAAGGAAATGAGCCTAAGAAAAATAAAAATAAGTACTAGAGTTTAACATATATTGGAATGTTGGAGAAAGACCAACCCCAGGGTAATACTAAGTTCATTAGCAGAAAAATAGAAAAGCAGAAGGAAAGGGACAGAAAAGGAAGTGACTAGGGCACTATTAAGAAAATCACATGCAGTACCATCAGGGAACTGAAACTCTGAAAAAGAACTCAATGGCCTCTCAAATTACAGTCGTCCCTTGGTATGGGTGGGGGACTGGCTCCAGGACCCCCCTTAGATACCAAAATCCAGGGATGCTCAAGTCCCATACATAAAACAGCACAATATTTGCATATATCTTATGAACATTCTGTCATATACTTCAAATCACCTCTGGATTATCTAATAGGATACCTGCACATCACTTCACTGGTGTGAATTCAATGCAGGACTTGGCAGATGGCAAATTCAAGTTTTGCATTTTGGAACTTTTTTTTTTTTTTGAGACAGAGTCTCACTTTGTTGCCAGAGTGAGTGCCGTGGCGTCAGCCTAGCTCACAGCAACCTCAAACTCCTGGGCTCAAGCAATCCTACTGTCTCAGCCTCCCGAGTAGCTGGGACTACAGGCATGCACCACCATGCCTGGCTAATTTTTTTTTCCTATATATTTTTAGCTGTCCAATTAATTTCTTTCTATTTTTGGTAGAGACGGGGTCTTGCTCTTGCTCAGGTTGGTCTCGAACTCCTGAGCTCAAACGATCCGTCCACCTCGGCCTCCCAGAGTGCTAGGATTACAGGCGTGAGCCACCGTGCCTGGCCTGCATTTTGGAACTTTATGGAATTTTCTTTTCCAGGATATTTTCGATCTGTGATCACTTGAATGTGTGGATGTGGAACCTACGGAGGGCTGACTGTAACAAAATCTCTTTAAAAGGAAAGTAGACAAGTTCTAAGAAGAAAAAAAAAATATTATGAAGGACCTTCATCAATCTTAAATATGTGTTTTCTCTTGGAGTTACTAAAAAATGGTCAGGCTCATTAAGCTACATGTTCCTTTAGCAGAATGTAAAGATATATATTATGAGATCTTCACTATAGCATTGTTTGTAACAGCTAAAAAAAGAGGGGGGGAGAAGAAATAAGCAATTTATATATCAACACGCTATCATTTTTTATAAATGAAACAAAATGAAAAACCCAAAAATGTTAAAAGTAAGAAAGGAAGGAGGAAAGAAGGAGAGAGAAAAAGTTTTGTATAAACATAGATAAAACAAAACAAACCAAATTCTGGAAGGAAACCTGCCAAACTATGAGTTACTTCTCAGCTGGTGGGGGTCAGGAAGGGACTTTTACTTTTTATTTTTATAATCTGTCTGGTCTTGTTTAAAATTTTGCTGTAATAATTACTTATTGCTTTTGCAATTGAAAAAAAGGGTCATGGACATAGCATATGCAATTGAGTATCCCTCCTTGTATCATTACTAGTTGTGAGATTTCAAAAATATTATTGATAAATTTTGACACTTAATGTGTCAAATATCTAGGCAGTATGTCATAAAGAGTAAGAGCACAGCCTCTAGTGTCAAATTGCCCAGGTTTAAATCTTGGTTCCAACACTTCCCGAGTTATGTGCCCTTGAACAAATAACTTAATCTCCCCACACCTCATTTCTTCCTCTCTCTAATAAGGATAACAGCTCCTACCTCCTATAGTTGCTGTAAGGATTCAATTAAGACATAGAGAATGCTTAGAACATTACCTTGTACATTATAAGTAGATCAATAAATGTTTGTCATTGCTATTATCTTTTCATATTACTGTTGTTATTTCCAGTATTTTTGAATTTTAAGGGGAGAATAATTCCAATTCTATCAACTTCAAGTCCTTATTTGGGACACAGATACTAAGGAATCACAATTCACTAACCAATTCACTAACTGAATCTTATCCTGCTGTCTCTACATCAGTCTATCACACAGAAAAAGCCAAATTCAAGTTCCTTTTTACGTTCCCTCTATTGTTGTAACGCCAATGTAAAATCTGATTTCTAAAAGGTTGACATTAAATGTTGGTTTCACATAAAAAGGTTAACATTAAATGTTAAAATAAGAATGAGGCATAAAGATTCTTCCATACAAAGAATATACTCCACTGACCTGATGTAAGGCAAAGCAGGGTCTACGTGGTGGAGTGTTACTGCAGTAATGTATGAAAATATGAAAGCAGCAGATGTCCAAATCACAAGAGCTGAAGGAAGGAAACTGAGGCCTTGCTGAAACCACCACATTTCCAACAGATCTTCTGAAGTAAAAAAAAATAAATTAGAAAAGATAATTCACAGAGTTTCCTCCATCCTACTTTAGCTGTCCACGCCCACAACCTTGTACTTACCACGCCGAGCTGCTCCACTTTGCAAATCATCCCCTACGACATCCCCCAACACCTGCTCTTCTTCCCTTTCTCAGTGAATGGAACCAAGATTCATCCACTTGACGTAGCCAGAAACTTTCTTTCTGTTCCATATTCCCACACATAATCAAGTATCAAGTACTGTTTATTTTACCTCCTAAATTTCTATCAAATCTACCCCTTCTCTCCACCTTCACTGCCACTACTCTACCTAAACCACCAGCACTCTTGGCTAGATTATAGTAACTTCCTAAGGAGTCCTTGTGATATTGTGAAATATATATTTATTTGTTCTTTCTTCATCCCACTTCTAGGCAAAAAGTTCTCAAAACCCTTGGAGTTTGCAGTGATGGGAGTGTCTTTTATATGCTAATGGTGACTGGGGGCTTGCCCTAGGTAGCTTCAGGTGGGAGCGGTCACAGGAAAGATCAAGGCATGATTAGAGGGTTGGGACTTTCAGCCCCACCCCATCCCCCCCCAAACTCTGGGGAGGGGCGAGGGGGATGAAGGTTAAATTGATCACCAATAGCCAATGATTTAATCAACCATGCCTACCTAATAAGGCTTCCATAAAAACCCAAAAGGACTGGGTTTAGAGAGCTTCCAGATAGCTAAACATATGGAGGTTCCTGCAGGGTGGCACACCTGGAGAGGGTGAAGCTCTGTACTCCTTCCCACATGCCTTGCCCTATGCATCTCTTTGTCTGTATTCTTTGCAATAAACCGGTAAATGTGTTTCCCTGAGTTCTGTGAGCCACTCTAGCAAATTAATTGAACCCAAGGAGGGGGTAATGAGAACCCTATTTTATTATAGCTGGTCAGCACAGGTAAGACCACCTGAGGTGCATGATTGGCATCTGAGGTGAGGGGCAGTCTTGTGGGACTGAGCCCTCAACCTGTCTGACACTCTCCCCAAATGGATATTGTTAGAATTGAATTAAAGAACATCCATCTGCTGTCTGTTGCAGAAATGATTTGATTGGTTGCTGGTGGTGTCAACAGAAAAGCAGCCAAACTCTATAAAATAATTTAAAGAAGTTTATTCTGAGCCAAGTTTGAGGACCATGGCCTGGAGCCATGCCCAAGAAGCCTTGAGCAAGTAGACTCACTGTGGTTGGGTTACAGTTTGGTTTTATACATTTCAGGGACACAGGAATTACAGGAAAAGTTATAAATCAACATGTGGAAGGCATACATTGGTTTGGCCCAAAAAGGTGGAACATCTCAAAGCGGGGGCTTACAAGTTGTAGGTGGGTTTAGGCATTCTTTAGTTGACAATTGGCTGAATGTGTTAGGCTTTATCAAAAAGACCAGGAGTCAGAGGAAAGGAGTTAAGATAAAGGTCTTCTATCTTTCATGTAATGCTATACTGCAATCAGGTTGGGAATAAACCACATTATACTGGGTTAACAAGACCTGTTTAGTGAGATTTTTATCATTTGTAGGCATGACTCTTCAAGACCCCTTAGAAGGGAATTTAGTCCTCGGTAGGAAGAAATCCCCACACGCTTCTTGGTGACTAGAGAAGTATTTTGCATTGATTATTGAGTGAGAGACTAGGAAAAACACTTTGGTTTTTCCTACATTACCCAGTCCTCCTTCAGGCTTGACCACAACCAATCTATTATAGATTCTACTCTAAAACCAAAGTGATCCTTCTAATTTTAAAATATCCAATCAGACTATCTAATGCACCTATAAAGAATCCTTCAATGGTTTCCCCTGTGCCCTTACAAATTGTCTTTCCTCCTTAACATAAGGTCTTTGCATTATATCTCTACTTAACTTTCTATATTCATTCTTGGCCACTCTTTGCTGCCAATTCCTTACTCTAGCCACCATCAATGCAAAAGCAAACACTGTTTACTAGGCCTTAGCAACATTTACTAAACACCTTAAATACATGATCTCATTTACTCTCCTCAACACAATTGGGGGTTAAGAGAATTGCCCAAGTCACAGAGCTGGACCCTGGTAGAGAAGAAGCATCTTACAGTGTGATAACCTAAAAAATATTTAGTATTTCCCACGAAATTTATAAATACTTACCGCTTTCTCATCCCAGACTGAACTTTCAAAGAATGAAATCTCAGCCATTTTTGACTTGTATTTGTCATTTACTCTGGTCATCTGATTTGCTGCTAAATATGTATATTTACATATTGTTACATAGGTTTTTACTTTATTCCTAACGTCACCATTATAGGGTTGACTTAATTGCCTGACTGAATTATCATAATCTCCTCTTTTCTATTCTTTTTTCCTTGTCAGTCCTTAACATTCCATCCACATTTTTTTCCTTCATTTATTTATTGAATTATGACAATTCCTTGTCAAAATCCTATAGGTGCTTTCCCCAGCATAAGCTTCTGAGACAATAATTTTCAATTTGTATACATTTTGAATCACTTTTAAAATGTTTAATTTTTCATCTTTCATCTCTTTAAATGTTATTTTGTTCCTGATAATTCCTATCTAAAGTTCTTAGGAGTCTATGCTGTTCAGCTGACTCTTGCACATATGCTTTACAGTTTTTGACTGTAAGCTTGTGTTTGTATGATCTGAAAATCTGTCAGTATTCTAAAAGGCTTAAATTAAGGGTGAATCATTAGGAAAGGGTATTTGTTTTTGTCACGTACTCTGGCACATTACCAACCTGGGCCAACTTTCTGTTATTTTCTTGGCTTCCAGCTTTTTAGAGCATGTAGACATATAAATGTGAACTCTGTATCTGAGTGATGGTAGACTCTATAGTTTTTAAGTTTTCAGGTGGTATCTTTATTCCCCCACCTGAAGCTGTGGTGAAAATGAACAAATTTCTTTGTGATTTCCCTTTGCTAGGGGGCAGATATTTTTCTGGCCCACTTCTCACTGAGTGTGTGGACTTCTGTAGCTTCTAGCTGAATTTGGGGGGAGATGGTTCTCCAAGGCTATAAGTTGTACACTTTCAAGTGGAAATATTTATATTACATTCTATTAAAATGTCACCCCCTGAAACATAGGCACCATTTACACCAACTACTATGGAACAGTGCCTGTTGAAGTTGTGTACCTAGGATGTCACAGGGTTATGAAGTCAATCCTTCCACCTTCAGTAGGAAGCAGGGGGAGTCTATCAGCAGTCCCTAGTTGTGCTTTATTTCTGCTATTAGCCAAATGCCCCGAAAGAAGGCACTGTTACTTTACTACTATGGTTTCAGCTCTCTTGATTTTTTAGCATAATAAATGGTAGCTTTTAGTATTGTCTGTTAAGTGGTCTAAAATAATACCTGCTTCATAGAGGTTTATTCAAGGACTAAGATACATAATATACTATCATAGACAATAAATATTTGTTCCTCTTTTAGAATGTGAAAGAAAAATTACCTGTTTTACAAATTCACAGTCAGTCTTCAGATCTACCCAAATCTGCACCTTTTGTAAATCCTAAAATCAACATACAAAGAAAATAAGAGGTTGTTCTTTCAATGCACATAATTTTAAACATGTGCAGTTTCAAGTCAACACATCGATACTGTTCATGGGCAGAACACTAGGCTACATAGCATTATTAATGGGTTATTTTTCTTTAAAAAGTTGATATTTGGGCACTACAAGGATTTGGTGAACTATTCACAGCTCTTAGTGGCAGCCCTTAGAAAAGAAAAAATAAATTTAAAAAAATGAAAAAAATTAAAAGTTGACACTTGACTTTTTATAATGATGTCCCATCTGGAATTAAATAATGTTTTAATTCTTGGATATCCATTTTCTTATCCTTTCTCATATCAGACACCTTTTACTGGCCTCAGAAAGGATAAAATAAAAGGAAAAATGTTGGGTTTCCTCCCATAAAAAGAGAGACAAAATAAGGAAAGAATGATAGCTTACTATCAAGCAAAATAAAGCACTCACTAGTCCATGTGATACAATGGAAAGATAGCTGTGAGATCAGATTGAAATAAGTGCAAATACTACCTTTACCACTTCCCAGCTGTATGATTTCAAGCAAGTACTTAGCTTCTGAGTTACAGTATTCTAACTTGCAAAACAGCTAAACTCTCAAAGGGAATCGTTGGAATAGAACAGAGTAAGCATACAATAATGATAGCTGATTTATTAACTCTGTACAGTTATAATTAGCAACAGGTATGGGGAGCAACTGCTATGTATGGTCTGAATTCTTTCTATGTAAGAATCATCTTCGATTTGTATCTCCTTAGGCTTTGAGAGTTCTAGTCATTTAAAATGACGATTTAGAGGACAAGTAGGGCTTGAAATGGTTTACTAGGCTGCTAATGACAACTGAGAAATTTAAGCACATGGACTAGATGAGGAATACTACTAATTGCCCATGTATTTTCAGCTTGGACCTGAAAGCATCAGGGTAATTGCCAACTAAATAAACTTAGAATTTTAATAGTTTTTTAAGAAATTTTAAGAAATTTTAAGAAACCTTTTGTAATTGAAAATATACAGGGATAAACTTCACATAGCAGTGCAAGTGTTTAACAAAATGTTCTTGCATTTCTCACCTATCTTCTCTGCTTCTGTTGAGGTTCCATGAATCAAAACTGTAGGTTTTGTTTTATGTTTTTTCCCACAAATATTTAAATGCCACTGGTAACGAGATGAATTCCTTGTGCTGTCTCCTCTAGTGGTAACTGCTAAAAAATAATAAGAAAGTCAATTCTGGATGTTCCAAGTGAATAGACAGAAAGCCCTAAGCTGCTTTTAGGGTTACACAGAACCATCAGGCCCAAGGCAAAGTATAATAAAAATTATTTTTCTACACTTTAACTAGGCCTCCTGACAAATGTAATATTCTCCTAACAGTTAAATCCTAAAAAGTCTAAAAGATTAAGGAACGTTTTCATAAGTTGGATCAAATATTACATGGAGAGAAATGAGGAGAATTTGACGATGCAACACAAAGTTGCATTTGGGTACTGATTCATAAATTAAAATTTGGGAAAACTGTAAAGATTATTTCTATGGTGTATTTCCAGTGGTTTTGAAATGTATTCTACTGTAAAGCATGGTTGTGAGAATATCCAGGACTGGCAAGTTTCTTTCTGTATAGGGCCCAACCCCTGCGATAGAATTTTGAGTAGTTGACTGAGCTCCACGTACACACAAGGTCACCACGGATCTCAATTTCAAACATGGCCCTGACCTCTCCAACCACCGAGGTATCTGAGCCCAGAAGTGACAATAGGAAGGCGCACTCAACTGTAGCTTTTGTGGGACTGGGGCAAAGGTTCTCAGTTACTGCTTAAACAAAACCAGAAGAATTAATTAGACAACTGCTTTTATCCAGAGGCGTGAAACACTAAGGCCTTTAAAGATCGCAGCTCCGTTTTGCCTGAGGCCAGGAAAAATGCAAGACAGAGCTTGGCACTTGCCACCACTTAGGGCAGGCAGGGAGATGCGACGGCGCGGGGAGAGACCTAGGAAGGGGGCAGAAAGGTGGAGCCCGGAGCCTGCACTTACCCCCAACACACCCCACTCCCCGGGTCCCACGAAGCCCGCCCGCGGCTCCCGCCACCAGCTGCCCCTCTCCCGCGCCTTGCACAGCGTAGCCCCTGGAAGCAGGGTGAGCCACCTTAAGTCTCCCGCGCCCTCCACGCGGGTTGGGGGCTCCAGGCTGCGCCCACTTCCCCGACCCTCCAGATCCCATACTCTGACGCACCCTTCCAGAGCGGGCGAGCTCTCGGCGCCAATCGTTCTTCCCCGTGCTCTCTGCCTACCTCACCAGGTCGACCCTGCCAGCGCCTGCCGCTACGTCGGAAGGCTGCCGGGAGGATGGAGGTAGGGTGGGGTCCGGGGCGCGCTCCCGAGCAGCCAGGCCTGCCCTGGGGCGTGAGCGCGCCCGCGCCGCCGCTCGGTCCGATCCCGTCTCCCTTTACGGCAATCGCGGAAGTGTCGCGAAGGTGCTACTGTCGATCAGAGTCACCCAGTCGGCTGGAGTCGGAGGTGTTATTTCTAGGGGTGTGCTTGTAGGGGTCGGGGTAAGGCTGCGGGGCTCGGTTACAGGGTGTGAAGGATGTGGTGGCGGGCACCTCTGCATGCTGTGAGACGGGGCACTAGGCTGGATGTGTATGGACTCGCGCGAGGCGAACGCCGTCCTTCTTCCTGGCGCAGGGTGGCCTCGCGCGCGGGGTTGTGGGGAGGACGAGGGGCGGCTGCCCCTCCGGCCCGGTGTGGAGACGCGGGGTGACGGAGCGCCGGCGCGGGAGCCGGGGGACTGTTGTGTGGGAGCCGAGGGTCGGGATGGGGAGCATCGCTGCGATTAACGCTGGGCGGGCCGAGGGCTGGGGGCGCTGCCAACTCGGAACCGACCTTGCCTGTCAGGTCCACACCCTCCTGCCCGGATGCTGCTAAGTGCACAAACCGTGTGGCATCCTGTGCCAGGTTTGCCTTTCCTAAGAATGCAGGGCTGGTGTTTCGTGGCTGGGCCTTGCTTCTTGGTCAGCAACTTTTCTAGAAATTTCAGCCTGTATTGACAAGCTCTGAGATTGCCAGCTAGAGTTTTTTCAGCAGTATTCTTGGAAGGAGAAGGGACAGTTGTGTTGCTAGTGTTTGCCGGTATTCCCAGGAACACTGGATGAATGGGACATCCATTCATTAAACACTTGGCCGTGTTTAACTTTTTTCCTCCAATTCAGTGCTTGGCATTTTTTGTGTAATTTTGCCATTTTGCGTCATTGATATTGAATATATAATTTTGTTTGAAATCTTTTAGTTCATCAGTGAGTCCATATTACAATAGTGAACAAATTCTTAGTTGTCTTTCAACAAATATTAGTGACTTATCTTGTATGTGGACAAAGAATAAAGATTGAGTTCCTACTCTAGAACTAGAAATGTGTTCAAGTCGCGTGTATTGTACTGACTGACTTGCAACACAAGTTAGACTGTAATAAGGGAATTTAAAGAATTACTAATTTAGAACGATTGGTGTTCACATAAAATTTGAGATTGATGTGTTCTAAGAGCATTTTGCTGTATATTCTGTGCTGAGAAAAACTAGTTAAAGCCTCTTCTACAACTTGTCTTTACAACCCTTCTACTTAAGAAATAAATTAAGTAAATCTGCCTCTCATATTAAAGCCAATTACACTTTATTGCACAATTTCTTTGTATTTCAGGCTGCAGATTTGTTCTTTAAGCTAACTAAGGGTGCTGGTGATGTTCTTTATGAGGGTCATACTGTGCTATTTTTTTTTAAGGGACTGGGAAAAATCTATAAAATGCCAAGATTTTGCTTTTTTTTAGGGGGCAGAAAGTTATTTCCTTTTTTAAGGAATGCAAGATTTCACTTCAGCAAAACACTAAATCTAAGTTGTACTACGCAGTACTGTTTTTGCTTCCAAGTCTGCTGAAAGGGCTTTTGTTTTTGTAAACTTGCTGTATGTATCACTTGTTAAATAGTGCTGGACTTAATCCTGTGAGCCTATTAATTTTCTTTTTCTCCTTCTTTTTTCCTTTTTTTCTTTATTCTTTATAATTTGCCCTGCCTCCCTAATAGTGTCAGCCATGACTATTTTCCATAGTCATAGTGCCATAAAGGTCAGAAAGAGAATTCCCTGTGACAGGACCATAAATGTACTACTGGATCAGTGCAGATCAAAACTTGGCACCCTTAGACATGGGAGGGATGGAAATTCTGGAATTTCACACAACAGGTTGAATATTGTGTAAGCTTACCTTATGCTCTGCTCAGCAGTTGGAGATTTTTTTTTTTTTTAATATGATACTTGTCAGATGTTCCCCATGCTGAAGTCCACACAGGAAAAAAGTAGGCAGTATGCCATTATCCTTAGCTGCTATAAGTGCAGATGTTCTACATGATAGACTTTTTAAGGCCCACAAATTGTGTATAATTTTAGTAAAAATATTAAATATCCCTAATTATATTTTTGTGCCTTTGTTGGGATTTTCACGTAAATATCCATGCCTGCACAGAGAAAATTCTTTGTCAGACCTTATGTGTTCTCATCCTTTGACTTACAAAACAGTTTGTTGACAGCATGTTATAACTTAGCTGTTTGCAAGACTCTCCCATTATTGAGCTTCTTGGGATATGGAATGGTGTATTTCAATCCTTTTGTTTCCTCAGTATCTAGAATGAACTAAATGTTTATTAAATACTAGATGAGTCATATTTGTTCATTGTTCAGTAAGTACTGATTACCTACTTAGTATGATATGAGATTGTGGGAAAAGAATGTTAACAGAACTGGCATGGCCCCTGCACTCGTGGAGCATACAGAGCAGTGTGGGGAAAAGACAAAAAAAAAAAAAAAGTCAAACAAAAATGTTAAAAAATGTGATAAATGATATGAAGGGAGCAGAGCACCAGAGCCACATTATAACAGAGGAGGGAAATTTACTGATTACTACTGGAAGGGTTACAACAGCTATAGGACTGTGGTCAGTATTATCCCAAACTGAATTACAGGTGTTGGAAATTTTATACAGTTTAAAATATTCACTTTTACTGTTATGATTTATGAAAACATCTTCAGTTAACATAATTTTGACTGTGCTCCAAAATTATAGGTTTCTTATAAGCTCATTGGATGCTTTACATTATATCAGAATAAAATCTCTTGCCATGGTCTATAAACCTTTGCATTATCTGACTCTTCAAACTTCATTTTATCATGCTTTCCATCTGGTTTACTCCTGTGCATCCACAGTGATCTCTGAGGTACCTGAACAAAGTAAGTGAATTCTTTTCTGCATCAGGGCCTGTTCCACTTTTTCTGGACTATTCTTCCTACTGCTCTTAAAATGACTGGCTCCTCCTTTTCCTCTAAGTTTGGTATAAAAACTACTTCTTCAGAGACTTCAACCACCCTATTTAAAATGCATACCCCAAATATTTCTGGCTCAGAACTTTTTTTTCTTCATAGTACTTACCACAATATGTAGGGCTATTTGCTTGTTTATAAATTTTTAGTTATTCTCCCACAGGGGAGCGGGGACCTTTTCTCTCCTGTTCATTCAGATATTGGAACTTGTAGTCTATTTTCTCATAAAAACTGTTATGAATGGTGTCTAGGTTTCTAGGCTAGCTAGCAATAATTTATTTATTTATTTAGCTTTTTTTCTCTTTTTGTTCCTTGTATTGTGGTAAGAAAAGGACATTTTGTGCTCACCCTTTTGAGCATAGACCTGACTCCATATAAAAATCTCAAATGGCTAAAATAACTTTTGTAATATTTGTACCTCCTTTCCTTATTTCCATCCTACATCTCTTTTTTTCTTTCTCTCCATCTAGTCCTGATCTTCCTATCGTAGCCACCTACCTTATCCTGCTCGCTTGAGATATGCTTGCTTTTCATTTGTTAAAATTCAGCCACTCCTGTTTTTTCTGAAATGGTTTTAATGGCACTAGCCCCAATCTCAGATATGATGGGTTAAAGGAAGAATGGAACCAGACCTGTGGCCGTGACATCAACCTCTGTGGCTGTTTGTATGTGTTGAAAATAAAGTAGCCATCTGTATGTCAGGGGCTACATGTATCTGAATTTATATTTGCAATATTGTTGCTAATAGCTTTATAGAGACAGTGTTGCCAAACGGAAATGTTGGCAGTGTTGGCAAAGAAAACTCATTGCCTCTTTTCATGTATGAATTATACAATGGCTACATCTAAAAAGGTTTGTCAAAATGTAGATTTTCCTGCAAGAGAAATAGAAAGTTTAAAATAAATCTAGGTCACAGGGGAAAAAAACTCAGAAGGAAAGTATCAGTTTATCAAGTAGTCCTGCCAAATGCTCAAACTTAAAACCATTAGGATCAGTTGCTTATAGCTGTTTAGTGCCAAAAGCAGGCTGGCATCCTCAATATATTGTTGGGTTTTTTTCTTACAGTGGGAAGTGGAACACTATAATAATAAAATACAAATGGAGTTGACTAACCTTTTAATTTTTATTTCAAGTGGAATTCCATAAGAGTTGATTATAGCTTACCAAATATAAAAATGCATCATTCAGTTTGATTATAGAAAATTTGGCTGCTATAAAGCTGAGTGTTTTGGTGGTTATCGATCTGTCATTTGATCTCAGATGATCTTGTCACCAGTTATTTAACATTATATAAGCATTGCTTAAAAACAGTTTTAATAAATAGCTTTGTAATACAGTAGTATGGAAAAATTCTTAGAAATAGGAAAAAATTAGCTTTGATTTGGCTTCTTGGTTTGAAATATTGAATATTTTTATTTCAGGGCACCTCAGTTAGTTAAATTGTGATACTGATGATTCTTAGAGATTTTTGAAATGTTATTTAAAGACATTAACTTGATTATAATTACTATTTGCTGAACCAAGTATTGAGATACATGATTGACAGAGGCTTTGCATGACATCTTAGGTCATTAGTGACATTGAAATTTTGGAATTTGATATTTATGGGGGATATAAGGAAGAAGTCCTGGGTCTGTATGTGACACCAACATTGTGTTTACACATCCAGCCTGGCAGTAGCTGCGTGTCCCTTTGGCCTGACATACATATCTTTTTTTTCAGGTAAGCACCAACCACAGAAAGCTGCAAAACAAGATAAATTACTATCTCCAAATATAAGAAAACTAAGATCCATGAGTGGGCATCGGTCAACAAGGAAACGATGTGGAGATTCTCACCCGGAGTCCCCTGTGGGCTTCGGGCATATGAGTACTACAGGGTGTGTATTAAATAAATTGTTTCAATTACCCACACCACCATTGTCAAGACACCAACTAAAGCGATTAGAAGAACACAGATACCAGAGTGCGGGACGGTCCCTGCTTGAGCCCTTAATGCAAGGATACTGGGAATGGCTAGTTGGAAGAGTTCCCTCCTGGATTGCCCCAAATCTCATCACCATCATTGGACTGTCAATAAACATCTGTACAACTATTTTATTAGTCTTCTACTGCCCTACAGCTACAGAGCAGGTAAGAGGAATTTGTTAACAAATCTCAATGTTATATACCAGAAACACTGTAATTTTGGCAGTCATTTTAACTAAAGATAAAATAGTCTGACAGCTATCAACTATTTTAAAATATCGTATCACACAGAGTGTGATAAAGCTCATAAGTACAACCTGCTTTATACACTATTGCTTATTAGAAACTAGAAGCAAGGGTAGATTCTGATCCTCGTAGGTAATTAATGTTAAGCAGGGGTTAACATGTAAAATGTTTCCTTTAAAGTCACTAAATCTCAATTCTTTACAGAAGAGTTTTATCCCATTCATTAAAATGGCTAATTAAGGTCTAAGAAAAATTTTAGATGATCAGAGAGAAAAGCCTGGTATTTGAGATGGTATGACTGTAAACCAATCTTATCAAAAGTGTTTTACTCTTCATTCCAGTGAGAATTGTTAAATTTCCCTTTTCTCTTCCTGTAAACATGTGTGGCTGATAGACTTCAGGTATGTTGTTACAATTCTAACAACTGTGACAAAGGAAGTATAAGAAAAAGTCGATATAATGTATTTTCTTTTCCATATTCTGCTCTGGCTGCCATTAAGAAAGGAAGCATGGTATTGCTTATGCAGACTCTCCCCCAGGCCTTCTCAGATCCAAGCCTCTCTTCTGCTGTTATCCTTTATTACCCTCTGTACCCATTACTCGAAACCATAACTAGAACTCTTCATCACAATGGGTAAATTGATGTTTATTTCTTTTGTTTTAAAATTTCTTACCAAATTTGAAGTAAGGTAGTTAGGCAAATGAGGGAGAATTAGAAACATTTATTCTGCCTGGATTAATCAGATCATCAGTCTGAGGTAACCCAAGAAGATAGAAGGTGATCCTCAACTGAAGATGTCAAAATGACTCTAAACTATATGAAATCATAATGGCCACAACAATCCTTATCTTGATTTAAGCTTGAAGTAATATATTTTTTTTTTAGAAAGTAACCTTTTCAAATGATTTGTCTTTTGAGATAAAATTACCACCACGCAGTTTGTTATCCCTTTCTGTTTTCATCAATTCATTTGTTTCCACATGTATTTCTTTTTTTTTTTTGAGACAGAGTCTCACTTTGTTGCCCTGACTAGAGTGAGTGCCGTGGCGTCAGCCTAGCTCACAGCAACCTCAGACTCCTGGGCTCAAGGGATCCTTCTGCCTCAGCCTCCCAAGTAGCTGGGAATACAA
>CAUYSK010090086.1:0-37607 GCA_963575035.1 Avahi laniger | reverse complement strand
GAGATATTACTTTGAAAGGTTGTACTGAGTCAAAATTTTAAGTTATCGGAAGATCTGGAAGACTATATTCAAACTTTTCTGTGACAAAACAAAATTTATGTTTACATAAAGTTGGTCAGAATAATGATTCAATTTGTTAAACACGAATTTACACTTTTCATAATTTTAAACATTCAGTAAAAGAAATGCCAATTTATTTATTGACTAAACCTATGTAAGTTTAGGAAGAATATACCCAAGTAGAATAAAAATTGTCAGGTAGATTATACTTGCACTGAAAATCCAGAGAAGACATAGTTTTTTCACTAAACCAAAAATTTCAGACTAGTTTCATTTACCAAAATTTATCTAAATTATAATAATTTGAATTTTTGAAATATTTCTGTGTTAGTTTCTATGCAATATCTCTTTTTTCCCATACTGTCCACATCCGAGAATTTTAGGAATGAATATGATTCCTAATTTATATAAAATAAATTCTCAAAGCCAACTAGAATGGAACTCCTTTAATTTAAGACATTTTTAAGTCTAATTTATTAATGCCATATGGAGTTAGGAAAATATTTGCACACTCACACAATGAGAGGGAAGGGGCTTTTTGAATTATAGACATGTAAACATACAGCATGTACGCACAGCGATATAACTTCAATTCTAAAATTTTACTCATGGGTCAACCATAAACACAGATATACAAAACTCATATTAAAGAGCTGTTTTCTTTCTAATGAGTCTGAGTTCTTAATTTGTTTGGGCTCAAAATAGACAAACAAGATTAAAAAAATCAGATTTTCTGTCATCTTTCACCCAGCAGAGACAAAAATCTCTACAAACCATTATTACCTTTACAGAGATCATCAAATAAAAGATCATATATTAAAACAGAAATAAACTAGGATTAGAAATCAAATAAGTATTGAAAAAGAATTAAAATCAAATTCTCACCATGCTACCAACAGACACAACTCCAGAGCACGAGCCCAGGTGTGGGCCACACCACCGGGTCCCTGGATTGCATTAGGAATGGAGACAGAAGGACCAGAGAGACCTTTTTACCTTGGTGGAGTAAACAGGGATCTGAAGATGAGGACCTATCCCTTCCAACCCTGGCACCAAACAGTGAAAGATAAAATGTACTGGACGACTGGAGATATGATTTTATTCAGGCTATTGAAATGAGAATATTTATGAATGAGAAACAGCTTTACGAGAAAAGAAAGGGAGCCTGGGATTTTATAGAGGTGGGTAGAAAGGGGAGTCATTCCTGAGTCCGAATCTCATGGGAATTGTCAGGAAAGATGGAGAGGGGTCTTGTAACATGTGAAAGTGAGGTAGTCCTCTGTCGTGTCCCAGAACACAAAACGCATAGGGCGATTTCTTAACTGTCACTTTCTAGGAGCATGGGGCTTACCTAAAGTCCAACATTGTCATAGGAAATAATTTGTCCAAAACCACAAAGATTGTTAGTGGTAAAACTTTAATGCAATCTTTAGACTCTACCTGATAACATTTAAAAAAAACATCAAATTCTATTCCTGGTTATATACTCTGGGCTTCAAATGTCTCACCTATTCCCAGAATCATGAGAGTTTCACAGTAAATGGAAACTTAAGAGATTATTTAGTGCAGTGAATCACTTTGGTCTTTGTGGCTCTCGGGTTCCATACAGGCTCCTCGTAGGCCATTGAGAAATCAAAATTTCAGGATTTCCATTGTGGAATTCAAACTTGGGACCAGTACAGATGCCCATAATTTCCTCTCTGCTCTTAACTCCTCTCTGACAAATTTCACGGTCCACAGAGATGATAGGTTCATGGGTGCGTACCTGCCCATGCCAGGCCACTTAGGTCCTCTATTATGGAAACTTGGAAGTATGACACATCTGTTCCAAGTGCTGGTAGATATCAGAGATTTATGTTAGGTATTTTCAGACATTTATAAGCTGATAAATAAAGCAAAAAGGGTGGTTACAGAGAGAAGTAGAAGCAAACAGCAGAGAGAAATAAAGATGAGAGAAAATGCAGAGAGCAATAATATACTATTTATGTGTGTGAGAGGAAGACAGAGAGACTAATACTTTTATTTATTTCTAGTCTTTATGAGAATCAGCCATATTTCTAAAACTCTGACTACTACCTCAGATCCATATAATAACTCCCATTTTCTTAAGTTAATTTCTGTCATTTACAAAAATATATAACTGATGAAAGCATTGGGCTTCCATGAAAGATTTCATTTGACAATTGAATTAATTTTTTCATAATCAGTTGATCTAGTTCAATGTCACCATTTTACAGAGAAATAAACCGAGGCCCAATTAATTATAATAGCTTGCCCAAATTATTATCTTATTTAGTGGTGAAATCAAACAAGATCTTGAGCTTCTAATAATCACTTCAGCACTTTTTTTCAACCTTTAACATTTATCCCTCAACAAGTCAAAATTAATGAGGTTTTCCCATAACGTGGAAAAGTATGAAATAATATGTTTCTTTGATTTTAAAAGCCTCAAACAATAAGAAGTTGAAAAGTGAAACCAGAGATGAATTCCAAAGATAGCAAAATGATAGCTTTGGAGAATGGATAATAGTATTTCTTAGCCAATGATGATGAAGTAGTTCACTCCAGTGGAACATGAACATTAACTATTTCATAGTTCATTTTTCTTAGTCTAAGAATATGAACAATAAATATGTCTTTCCACAGAGATGTGAAAATAAGGTAATTAAAAATTTTTTCTATAATTTTTTAAAAATTATGTGCTCAATAATGATGTAGTTGTATAAGAAAAATTATAATCTGAAAAAATGAGAAGAACTAAATATACAGTGTTTTTGGCTGTTTTTTCTGCTCCTTCTGGTGGACTTTTCCCATATGTGGGTCATTTTCACCCATTGAGTTTTAGGCCAAATGATGCCTTCTCAGAGATGAATTTTTTTTGTCCAGCTATTTAAACCTAGTTCTTTTTCACACTCCTGTCATCTTCTAACAAATTACCATGTTTACTCATTGCTGTGGCTTGGATATGGTTTGTTTGTCCCCACCAAATCTCACGGTGAAATTTAATACCCATTGGGTATTGGGTATTGGTATTGGGAGGCAGGGCCTAGTGAGAGGTGTTTGGTTTATGGGGCGGATCCCTCCTGAATGGCTTGGTGCTTTTCTCCTAGTACTGAGTTCTTGCTCTCGTGAGATTGGATTGGTTCTCGAGGGAGAGTGAATTAATTCCTGCAAGAGTGAGTTATTATAAAGCCAGGACCTCCCTCAGGTTTGTCCTTCTTCACACATGCCCACTTCTTCTATTAACTTCTCCAAGTTTTTTTTTTTTTTTTGAGACAGAGTCTCACTCTGTTGTCCAGGCTAGAGTGCCATGACATTGGCCTAGCTCACAGCAACCTCAAACTCCTGGGCTCAAGCAATCCTTCTGCCTCAGCCTCCCGAGTAGCTGGGACTACAGGCATGTGCCACCATGTCCCGCTAATTTTTTCTATATATTTTTAGTTGTCCAGCTAATTTCTTTCTATTTTTTTAGTAGAGACAGAGCCTCGATCTTACTCAGGCTGGTCTCGAACTTCTGAGCTCAAACGATTTGCCCTCCTCGGCCTCCCAGAGTGCTAGGATTACAGGTGTGAGCCACCGCTCCCAGCCCTCCACCATGTTTTCACACAGCACAAAAGTCCTCACCAGAAACCAAACAGATGTTGGTGCTATGCTTCTCATACAACCTACAGAACTGTGGGCTAAATAAACCTCTCTTCTTTATGAATTTTACCTGTCTCAAATATTCCCTTATATCAACACGAGATGGACTATGACACTCATTAAAAGCAACTATCAAATCGAAAGATTCTAAACATTTTGCTTACTTGTTTATAATTTGTCAACCCTAGAATTTAAGTAGGGGGCAAAAATAAGGAGGCAAAAACTTAGCCTGCCTTATACATGACTGCATCCCCAAACCTAATATATACGTCTTGAATGAATGAATAAATAAAAGAAGACAGGGGAGACCAGAGCAATTAGGTGATTTTCTCAACTATACAAAGCAAGCCAGTGTAACAGCTAGGCCTGGAACCAGGCCTCCTCATTTGTAGTCCTGTGCTCTTTCTATTATATTATATACTGCTTCTCCTTTGGAGACGCACACACACACACACACACGCACATATCAGGAGAGTAGCCAAAAATATATAAGATTCTTTTTCAATGAAGCTCTGAAATACATTAAAGGTTGTCCAACTCATTATTTAAAATGTAAAAAAATTAAAAAGAAAGAAAGAAGCCAATTTGGAATGAGTTCAGAAGAGAAACAAGAGTTCTCTAGGGGAGAGTGATTTATGAGGAGAGACCAAAAGAACCCACTATAGCAGAGTAGAGTCTAGTTATTAGACAACTATCTCAGAATGCTGACCAAACCATAGGGAAGAATAGAAAAAATATACATTGTAACATGAAATAGAGCAGTAGAACACTATTAATCCATGTATACAAAAAATCCTTGCAATGTTAGGGATTTCTTACTACCAAATTCAGAGTAAACATGAATATTCATACTGAAATTGACCATCACCATTGGCACAAAAGAAAATGACTGAGGTTAAATATGATTTCTTCATTTCCATATTGAATTTGTTCAAATAGTGTTTCACTTGCAAAGCATTTCCATTCCCTGCAGGGTGCTTCACAAAATAAAAGAGCGGTACTGTAAGCCTAGTATAAAAGAAGAAAAAAAAGCAAACTAAGTTTAGCACCAAGACAATTGTACTGGAAGTGAATCTATTGAATTTTGAAATAATCCTCCAAGTGAAGTAATTATGTTTAATTTTCAAAGGAAAAAGGTTGGCTTTCAGTATCCTGAGAACTTTTTATTTCTCTGAAAATTTTCAAAGATCTCAAGCCAAAGTCTTATTTGGACCAATGAATTCTAATTAGAACTTTTACCTTTCTGTCAATTCAAAGAATAAAAGGACTTGTGGAGGAGATGACGAAGCGGAGAGCTGGTTTTAAAAATCATTTCCCCTCTTCCAGTAGAGAAACCCATTGATCTTCTGGGAAGGGAATGAGTAAGTGGAAGAAGATGTTTCTTTGATTTTAAAAGTTTGATCACATTTAAGATTTTAAAGACGCTATTCATTTTTATTATTTATTTTGAAAGGATGAAATTAGGAAGATACACGTATGCTAGAATGAAATAATCACAATTGCTAATTATATACACAACATTTTCACTGCCCGCCGCCTTATGAAAAGATATTAAAATAACGTAGAACTCATTTGTAGATAATTTTTAAAAGGGCCTATGATAGCCATTTAGAAACTATTTTAATTTCACCAGTCCCCTACTGAAATTTTGTCAAATGTTTTCAGATGAAGAGACTGAAGCTATAACACTTGCACATGTTAAGAAACTCACTTCCTGGTTTGCAGATGGCTTTCTTCCCATTGTGTCCTTGCATGGCAAAAACAGAGCAGGAGTGCTCCCTGGGGTCCCTTTTATAATCTCATTCGTGATGATTCCACTCTCATGAATCTCCCAAAGGCCACACCTCCTAAAACACTCAGACTGGGGGCTAGGATTTCAACATATGGATTTTGGGGGACACAAAACATTCAGTCCATAAAAATACATTGTCACTTTTGCCTTGCTCTGTATTGGGTAGTTTCTTCAGAGTAGAGGTAGGCAACCATGTAAGTGGTATGATACTCAAGCAGCCCAATAGAGATGTACACATATTGAAGAACTGAGGCTTCCTGCAAACGATCGGCATCCACTTGCCAGCTAGGTGAGTGAGGTATCTTGGAATTAGATCTCCACCCCCAGTTAAGACTTCAGATGATTATTGCCCCAGCCAACATCTTGACTGCAACCTCAGCCGGAAACACTCATCTAATCTGCTTCCAAATTCTTCATCCTTAGAAACTGAGAGGAAAAAATGTTATCATCATTTTAAGTCATTAGATTATAAGGTAATTTTTATACAGCAACAGGTAATTAATACAGCTTATTTTATCACACGAGAAAAAATTAATGTATGTTAAATGATTATCTGTTTTGAATAATAAAGAAATATAGTTACCAGAAAGACTTTAGGATGTCATTCTTGTGTTTATGTCCTGGAAATAAGCTACTGGAGTCTTAAATTTTGCAACATTCTCATGTGAAAAATGACATATTTTTCATTGTTCAATTTTTGTAAACAATTGTCAAAATTAAGAGTAAACAGTTATTTTGGCGTTGGTAATCATTTGCTTTTAAACAGCCTGTATGTTTGAAAGTACTGAAATAGATCTCTTAGGTAGTCTAAGAAACGGATGAAATGAAATGGAGGTAATATTGCTTCTCACAAAAGTTGAGACTGCAGCAAGACCCTGTGAGTAGAATATCAAGATTTGATTTTTACTGAATTACTTTTCTATGGGAAGGGATGTGCTGGTAGTAAAATTAACATAAAGAAAAGAAAAGACTTTCCTAATCAAACATGTACTTGTTACCTGTTTAGCAAGAGTCTACGGAAAATACCCAGATGGGGCCTGAGCCTTCAAGTCAGCAGCAGACTTTGACTATTGTCTTTTGATGAAGTGAGGTTCTGCAAAGTTTCTATCTCCCTGCTGAGATAGTCTGGGCCTCTATAATAAGGGAGAATATGTGAGATCTGTACATTCCTCTGTTTAAAAAATTTCTTCGTTTAGAAATCACATTGGCCTTTTATTCATGTTTCCATAAATGAGTCAGAAGACACTCCTCCTCAGAGTCCCAAATGAGTAATAAAGTTGTGACAGAATGCCCTGTGGAAAGTGTTAATGGGCTCAGAATGTCCTCTTTTCCCCTCTTCCTGTCAGGTCTCGGGTACCTCATAGTCAATCCCTTTGGCATGCGTATTCATCCCTGTATCTCTATAGATTAGGTCCTCATATCAAGAAGTGCAGTTTAGGTGGGCAGGGGAGGAAAGGCAGGGAGAAGCACATTTGATAATAATGGCTATCGGTTAGCTTTCATTTAATCATAAATAGAGAATTAAAACAGTCCTAACTGATCTCTGTATCATTGTGTATCGAATTTCTGTCAGAGTGAAAGACAAATTAAAACAAAACAGTACTGTTTTCCTCAAAGATAGGAGGTTACATAACATTTAATTCATTTTTATTGGACTCTTCTTTAAAATGCAAATATATATGCCATTAGTTAGGCCTCATAGTAACTCATAATCTGTGTAAACTACTTTGACGAGGGTATGAGTGTAT
Organism: Avahi laniger; assembly: GCA_963575035.1. Lineage (NCBI taxonomy): Eukaryota > Metazoa > Chordata > Mammalia > Primates > Indriidae > Avahi > Avahi laniger. The sequence goes on along the minus strand of CAUYSK010090086.1, from coordinate 30,365 downwards.
GTTCTTCTCCATACGTGCTAACTAGCAGAGAAGGGGCAGAACATTTGTTTTTAGGTGAGAGAAAGTAACTTGGAAGCAACTGTGGTCCTGTGGGAGGAGAGAGGAGGTTGAGCTGTCTCCTTGGAAGTTTTAGGACAGCCATAGGCTGTACGAGGATGGTGAACATCAGGATATTAGAAGGGAGAAGAGAGAAGGCCCCAGCTTTGAAAGGAGTACTCCAACCTGGAAACGGTCCAAGATTCAGATGGTAGGAATTGCTATAAAAGATTTTAAAAGACTGGGCAGAAATTTTTATTGAATCTTGTCCTTGGGTGCCCAAGAGTACAAAGGAGGAATTGTACTTTTCTTTTTCCAATATGTCATTTCCCTCTTACCCCTCTCAACAGTCAGAATGTGAATACTTAGAACAAGACATTCTAAAAGTAGTTTTCCACTAGTTCGGGCCTAGATAGATGAAGTTTTAATGACATTTGAAATACACTTTCTACCTGCCTTTTGGAGTGTCCTCAGGAACCAGAGGAATAAACAGATATGGAACCGGGAGACAGCTGGAAACTATCCAAATCCAGGACACACTGTGGGCTAATATGCCGATGAAAGCAAATTTTCTTCCTAGTGTGGTTTCAAAGACAATCTTAGAAGCCCTTTGTTAATGACCTGGTAATTGTTTTAATAGCTCCTCAGTCAAGTGTGAAGAGCTGTAGCTGACAGTCAGCAATGTGTGCGGTGGGGGAAAGTTTCCTCTAGGTACATCTAGAGTATCGTTAAGCATTCCTGCTTACATTTTGGCTGACTTAGCAATAAAAATTTATTTACTGTATCCATAAAACTTGTCTCTGACTATCCAAGGGAATCTCCTTTCAAACTGGCTCTGTGAGAGGAATGTGGAAACAATATTTGATGAGCCATACATTTTTCTTTTCTGGACAGCTTCTTCAGGAGGCATTGAAGTCATTTTGTTCAAATTCTCTCTATTTCTTCCACATGAAGATGTCTCCCCAAATCCTCAGGATGAAATAAGCTCTAAAAAGTATCTGTACAGATTGACATTCAATTAATACACATTCCTTTATTTCACAAATATTTATTGAGAAACACTTAAGTACCAGGCACCATTCTAGGCACTATGGAGATAATACTGAAAAAAAGAACCTATGGCATTAAGGATAATACATTCTAATGAGAGAACTAGAACATATGTGTGTAGATACATTCATGTATATATGTACATGTATATGCATGTACATGTACATAAAACACATATACATAAATAATGGTTAAGTTCTTTGCAAAAAAGTAAAAAATCACAGTAAGGAGTTCCGGTGGTGGTATGATGGGAGGGAGTTTTATTGTATTATATTTAGAGTGGTCAGGGAAATTTACAGTTGAGCAAAGATCCAAAGGAAGTGAGGGTGCAGATCAGGAAGGTATCTGGTAGAACAAGGTTCCGGGCAGAGGAGATAGGAAAGCCCCTGAATTGGGAACATACTTGGTATGTTTCAGCAACAGTGAGGAGCCTAGTGTAGCTGGACAGTGTACAAAGAAGAAAATAATAGTTTAACTGCAGAACCAGCCCTATCTGGTTCGACTTTGTGCAATAAAATGGTGAGTTTTTTTCATTTACCATGGATCCCAAGATTGCAAGTTGCGGAACCTGAGCAGGTCCAGATGAACCAAGGGTGAAACCTAAGTGCTCAGACAGAGGAGCAAGGACAGAATTAAGAAGCAAGCAACTCATGGCATGATCCACGATACAATCAGATTAGGCCCTGGCTTACCCCCATGCATGAGTCGGTCAGATCACGGCTCATTACTCTCTGCCTGTAAAACCTGCCCCAGCTCCCAGCTTGGGGAGACAGATTTGAGCATTGCCTCCCGTCTCCTTGCCAGTCAACTAGCAATAAAGCCTTTCTTTTCTCAAAGCGGATACCCTAGTATTGGCTTTGACACACATCAGGCAGTGAGCCCATTGTTTGTTTGGTAACAATGTAACAATAGCAGATAGGTAACGGAGGTAAGAAGTGGAAGAAGGCAGATCTTGTAGGGCCTTATTATGGCCATTGTCAAGACAGATTAGCTTTTACTCTGAGTGAATTGTGAGAGATTTGAGCAGAAGAGCCATGTGCTCTGAATTATATTTTAAAAGGTTTCTCTAGCAATTATGAAAGATAATACTGCGTGTGTGTGTGTGTGTGTGTGTGTGTGTGTGTGTGTGAGAAAGAGAGAGAGAGAGAAGGAAGCAATGGGGAGTGTTAAAGCAGGGAGACAAATGCATTTATTCAAAGGAGAGATGGTGAGCCAGGACTATGATGGTGCAGAGTGTGAGAACTGATCATCTGTTCTAGATAGATTTGGAGGCAGAGCTGACACTGGCTGTAGGATTGGAGAGAAAGTGAGTAAAAGATGAGTAAAGTGAGAGAAAATGAGTAAAAATATTTGTCCTGAGAAACAGGATTAACTTTCCATTAATGAGATGGTGACTATGAATACTCATTGTATGCCAGACATGCATGAAGCACAGCTACAAGTGAATTCTATATAGGAGACACTTTTTTTCATGCCCGATAGACACTATCCACTTTTATCTCTCTAATTACATGAGAGAAGATGTGATGCTTGGAACTACATGGACTGTTTTGTTACTATGTGGACATTTAACAGTCAGTTTAGGCAAGAATGAAATGACATGTGAAAATGTGATAATTGAGTGTTGAGTAAAGTGTGAGCAGGGTCAAAGGCAGCTGCAGGAACAGTTGGCACCCCAGGGCTTGAACATACAAGAAGAGAGAATCATTACCAGAACTTGCAGAGAGCTGCAACTATAGCTTTAGGATAGGGCTGCCCCACAAGAACTGTCACCAGGATGTTAGGGAGAGGACCTTAGGCTTTTATAAACTTCAGCTTAAAATGGAAAGGGCAAGGGGACTAATTTCCCTAACCTCCCACTCTTGTGGCACTTTGTCCTCCTGTTGGCATTGTCTTAACAGAAGCCATAAGACCAGAAAGCCCAGTTGACTCAACCCTTAGAAAGCTGCCTGCGAGTGGACAGAACAGGGTAGAGATACGTAGATCTGAGGTCAGTGGAGAGTACCCAGTATGCAGATGAGCCTAGAAACAAAAAGGGAGCAAGGAAGAATGGCAGAATGGAAAAATGGGAAAAAAACTTAGGTCCCTGATAACGTTCCTGTGTCACTATACTCTATCTGAACTACCAAGTCCATTTCTTTTCCTTAACTTTTTATTTTGAAATTATTTTAGGATTACAGAAAAGTTACAAAAATAGTAGAGGGTTCCTATATAGCTTTCACCCAGCTTCTCTCAAAGTTAACATCTTGCATAACCATAGTACAATGGTCAAAACTAAGAATTAACATTGGTATAATACTATTAACTAAACTATACATGTTTGGATTTTACTAATTTTTTGCTAATACCTTTTTTTCCCTCTGTTCCAAGATTCAATGCAAGATTCCAAATGAAATTTGATTGTTGGATCTCCTTAGTTTCCTTATTTCTGTCACAATTTCTTAATCACTATTGTTTCTTATGATCTTCACACTATGAAAGAGTGGTATTCAATTATTTAGTAGAATGTCTCATGATTTGAACTTATTCAATGTTTTCTCATGAGAGATGATGCATTTTTGGTCAGAAGGATGAAGTGATGAGTCCCTCTCAGTGTATCATATCAGGGGGTATATGACATCAGTTTGTCTTATTACACATTAATTATTACCTAATTAGTAATATATCTTATTACATATCACATCAACTTTGCTCTCACAGTGTGGTCTCAGCTAGGTTCAGACTTTTGGATGTGAAATGATTAAATATCTTTATAATTGAAGCCATTATTAGTTGGTGTTTCCTTACTTGCAGCTGAATACATCATAACAAGTATACCAGTACTTCAAGTTATCTTCCTATTCCCCATCATACCTTATCTACTGTATGACATAATGAATAATTTAAGCAGGAGGTCTCGAATTGCATACTTATGATCTGTGTATGCCCGATTTATGGAAAATCACAATGGCAGAATTATCTTTTCATCTTGTTGACTTGTCAATTTCCTAAAGCTAAATAGTAAGTCTATGATTAAAACAAGAAAACATTTAATGATGAAATTAAAAAATCAAAAGCTAGAAGGAATTTAGGGATTATTAATCCAGCTTCCTGAATAATTATGAATTCTTTTTTGCCAAAATAATGACAGCTTTTCATCTACTGCTTCACCACTTTGTAAAGAGCACACTACTTTGCAAGGTAGCTCTACTCAGACAACTGTCTCTATTTTTATTTTTAATTATTCCTTACTCTGAGCTGAAATCTGTCTCATTGTTTGTCTTAATGATTCTATACACGATGACTTTTCAGAAAAAAAATTAAAAATAACTCTTCTGAAAACAGGCGATCTTCACAGCATTTCAAAATGCTCATTGATTTTCATAGAATTGGTTATCACGATAGAGCCAACGATAAAAAAAACTCTGTGGTATGCCCATCCTGCCCATGTTGGTTCCAATTAATTAATCATCTATGTTTGGGTACAGTTGCTTATCTCTGAACCCATTCAAGTATTGTTATTCATGCACATTCCTTTATTTTTTCCAGGAGGATATCTTGAGAAGTGAATTAGTTAGGATAACACTAATTACTATAATAAACAAACTCCCCAAGTTCTAGTGATAAAACAATAGAAATTCTTTTCCCACTCAAACAATAGTACAAATCAGATGTTTCTGGTAGGTGGATAACTCTCTTCCACATGTGACCCGGTGCCTTGAGCTCCTTATATTTTTGTGCCTCTGCCATTCTTTGAATCTTTTGCTTCCAGTCAGCTGAAAGGAAAACCTACTTGCTTCTTAAAACCGCTCTCTGGAAAGGATGTTCATTATTTTCACTCACAGTACATTGGCAATAGTTGTCATATGGTCCATCTAGACAAAAGATGCCTGGGAAATATAATCAATGGTGGGCTGCCACCTCCCAAAATTTAGCCTAGCATATGGAGAGAAAGCACTTAAGTTTGTTAGATAATTGTCTCTGCCACTAGTGGCCTTGTTAAATTTCTTTTTAACTGCAGATATAATATGTCCAGGATGTTTCTATGACCTAATATTCTGGTACAGGGTCTAGAAGCTTTTTCTGGAAAGGGCCAGAAGATTTTAGTCTTTGCGAGTCATATTGTCTCTGTTCCAACTACTGCCATTGTAATGCAAGAGCTGCCTTATACAATAGTAAATGAATGGGTATAGGCTATGTTTTAATAAACTTGATTATGGACACTAGAATTTGAATTTCATATAATTTTCCTGTGAAAAAATATTATTCTTCAGTGGTTCTTTTTCTGTTTAAAAATGTAAATTTTTTTTTTTTACATCTCAGACATACAAAAACAATTATATGTCTGCATAAAAGATTTGGCCTGTGTGCTGTGGTTTGTTGAGCCCTGATTTAGCATCACACTATAAAGGTGGTGAGATTGGTACAGCATAATTTGATTTCAGTAGATACTTGCTAAGTCTTAGTACTCCGCTTCCCTGCTCCCCAAATAACCTATTAGTTAAGAATATATTCTAGATATTATATAACATGTAAGTCAATTCAACAAGTTGATTTTACACTTCATTAGTTCTTGCTATAATTTATTAAGAACACATGAAATACAATTATTTTACATACATTATTTTAACTCTTCAAAAATACCCTATGATACAGCTATTATCTTCACACTTTACTATTGAGGATGCCAAGGCTCAAAATAGCTAAGAAGTATTTTGATCGTATTTCACATAGCAAGAAATGCAAAAGTCAGAATTCAAACCTAAGTTGGATGAAACCACTTGTGCTCTTTTCACCACACCAAGTTTTCCTAGCTGTAGAGGTGTGAACTCGTTAAAAGCCGATAGCTATTCTTGCATTCTCTCTTTTCATGTTTGTTTGGGCTCTGTTGAAATTTTTGTCTATTTTCCCCTTTTCAATTTGAAAATACTATTTCTTCATTGGACCCAAAACAGCACAGATAATGCCAAATGACAGTAATTATAGTGAAGTAATTCAGCATGAAGAAAAATTTCTTATTGTAAAGAGTGGCCCAGAAGTCATAAGGCCCATTATTGGCAGAGTGGGCAAAAGAAAAGCCTTGCAAGAAAGAACACGTATTCTCTTTGAAAAAAGAAGATAAAAGCAAGCAGGACTTAAGTAGCTTTGCCCTTGAGCTCTACAGAAGTGTTGGTCTTGGTCAGTTACTAACTACTATGATCTTGAGTAATACACTTCACCTCTCAGTTTTCTAATCTCAAAAATTGCTTATTGAATACATTTATACTCTGACCTCTTACAAAGGAACCTGAGCTAACATTGGCGAATTGAATTTAGCACCTATTCTGCAAAACTCGCAAAGTTGCTGATCAGCAGAAAATTGCTCCAGTTAGGACATTCAAAAGTGCTTTGAGAATTGCAGCTATTCCACAAATAAAAGCTGTTGTTATGAATATTCTAGATTTCCCCACTCATAAATTATGTTCAGTTAAGCTCACAACATGCTAGTGCTCATACTATGGAATATAGAATTTTTAATGAGCATAATGTTATTTGCCCTTTCCTACATTGTATAGATTTTTAAAGGATGAATCCATTAATCTCTGTTTATATTTGCCCTTTGGGCAAAACTATTATTGAATAATAGGATATACCTTCCCCTAGAATAAAGATTACATTTTACAATAAATCTATGTCATTGGGATACTATATGAATTTCCAAACAAAAATATTAGTGAGAATTATTTTGGAGGAAAAAACTAGCCATTTTACTACTCATTGTCTCTTCAACGGTATTTTTATGGGAAAGTTACAGGCAAGATGCAAAGGTGCAGCATCAACAGAAGAGGGGAAATTGATGTCTATATACCACAACTTTTCCTTTATCTCATGCAGTAAAACTCGGTAAAAAGCAAATGGATATGCAAAGTATTAAATAACAACAAAGAGCTAGAAAAACTCTTTGTAGCAACACATCCTGCAACACACAAGTCTCTGATTTGGCAGACTATTTCCTTTTAACTGTTTGAGGCTTCTCACATTTCCGCTGCAGCTGGACCACATCCCAAGGCACTTCCTGCCTCCTAGGAATTTTGGCACAGGGCCTTGCTTCTTTATCACTTGGCTTTCCTCTAGGCGCCCGATTTGTTGCTAGGAGGATCAGTTCTGTCTCCATTGTTGTTTTTATCATAAGTAAAAGCTGTCTAGTCTACTTTTCAGAGACGACCATACCACCATTGAGGTGAGGTGGCAGGGAGAAGGGAGAAGCCGAGGCCATTCTTTATTTTTGACACTAAACAGCTTAAATTTGCACTTAGAGAGAACATAAACAAGATAAATTTTCTTATTAAATAAAAATGTCACATTATATTTAGGAAGCACTCACCAAAAATCTAACCAGATCTACACTTCACCTAAATATCAGAGGAAAACATTTGGCAAGAATTAATGATTAATGATTGACTTCTTCTGTTTCACCATATCAATTAGAATCTAAAATGTTTGCTAATTTTGACAAATTCTAAGAGTTAATCCTACATATAGGTTAACAAATGTGTATCAAGAAATATGTATAAATATGATCATAATGTTATTGTTTGAAAAGTAAATGTGTATCAGTGATGGAATGGTTAAATAAATCAATAATTTCCATTTTTTAATATTAATACTGCAACTAAAATTTAGGGCAAATTTATAAATACTTATATGGACAGGGCTCTATTGTTATATCAAAAAAATAACTCATGGAATAAGATGAATATTTGGATACTATTTATGCCAACAGTGCATACGTACACATGTACCTATACTTAGAAACAGATACTGGAAGGATATATACAAAAATATTAATAATAGTTATAATTAGGAAATATAGGGATGGAGGATTTAGAGCAAAGATAAAAGGGGATTTCTTATTTAAACCTTCTTTATATTTATTCTCTCTTTATGTATACGTATATGTGTGTGTGTATATATATATATATATATGTTCATTTGCTACTGGCTTTATTAAATCAAACAGATCAACAACACAAAAGAAAATAACTTTTGCAGATTCTCTTGCCTTTTTTGAAAGGCTGTATTTTCCTTCATTTCAATGTGATCTTATAGTTATAAAGGCGTTGATCTTTGAAAAAAACTCATACGTGTGTCATACACACCAGTACCTGCAGTGAACAGAGAGTGCTGAGTATGGACTGAGGCAAGCAGGGGGGCATGTGCTCCGTCTCAAGTGTCCTGGGCCTTGGGCTACTGCTGCCATGGGGCCGTTATGACCCAGCAGTGTGAGTCTTCTCACTTTTCAGGAAAAACCGGAACTTCAGATCATCAGGAGAAATTGTCCTATTTAAAAATATTGGCTCCTATGGGTTCATCTTTTTTAGATTCCACGTACGAGGGAGATCATGCAGCATTTGTCTTTCTGTGTCTGGTTTATCTCACTTAGCATAACGCCCTCTAGGTTCATCCATGTTGTCACACATGGAAGGCATGGAAGGATTCCTTCTTTCTTAAGGTTAATATTTTATTCTATATATATATATACACACACACATGCACATATATACATATACATATATATACACATATGTATCATTTCTAAAAATCCATTCATCTATCGATAGACACTTAGCTTCATTCTATATCTTGACTATTGTGAATAATGCTGCAATGAATGTCAGAGTGCTGATATTTCTTCCGGATGCTGATTTTAGTTTCTTTGGCCATATACCCAGAACTGGGATTGCTGGATCGTACCGTAGTTCTATTTTTAATTTTTTTCTTGTCAAGGGATGGGGAAAAAGGGGAGATGTTGATAAAAGGGTACAAACTTTTAGTTATAAGAGTTATAAGTTCTGAAGACTTAAGGTACAGAATGGTGACTATAGTTGACAATAATATGTTGTATACTTAAAATTTGATGTCTAGAGCTTAAGAATTTTCACCACATATGCACACATACACAAAGAAAGGTAACTATGTAAGGTGATGGATATTTTAATGAGCTTGATCGCGGTAATTATTTACAATGGATGTGTATCAAAACATCACAGTGTACACCCATACAATTTTGTCAATTATATCACAATAAAGCTGGAAAAAAATTGGCAAAAATTATATTTTAAAAAATCTCCAAAGTGAAACAAGCAAAATAAACACTTTATAGGTTGAAAAACTATATTTCAGCAAGCTGAAGCTGTCCCCCAGCCATTCAGTTACTTCCTCTGATATAGAAGTTTAACATTTACAAATAACTTTTATGAACATTTAATCCTTGTAGCAATTTGATTATAATATGATTATTATAATATGATTATTCCTATTTTACAAAAACAGAAACTTAAATTTAAGGGTATTTTAGTAATTTGTTCATTTTTGCAGGTCTAATAAATGGCTGGGTAAAGTTCTGGACATAAGTTTACTTATTCCAGATCTACAATTCTTTTCTGTGTACCCTGAAGTCTTGAAGTGATGCTTCTTCTCAACCTTCTGTAGCCCACGTCCGAGACAATTCATTCTTACTCTATTTTACTAGCATTCCCGCCAGATTAAGATCATGCTAATCTAACTTTCTAAAATTTGTATTAAAAATAATAAGTACATTGAATGTATTTTTCAATTCACACATAACTGTCTCTGACTTGCTCTTTCTCTAAGATTCAAAATTGCCATGTAATGTAGTATGCTTGGTTCTGTTGAAAACCCTTTGTATTAAAGCAAACAAACAAATTTCTAATAGCAGAAAACAAATCCAAACCACTCCATAGATAAATAAATGAAGGAATTTATTGGTTTTTGCTCTGAGTTTCAGAAATTCTACAGCTTTCTCTCTCCCATTCTCTCTCCCTATGTTCTCTCCCTCCAGTCATTTAGTTCTGTTTTTCTCTGTATATTTTCCTAATTCTCTTAAAGACATTGCTGAAAAAGATTTCAGGCTTACATCATCCCCATCTTGTGATCCAACAAGAAAGAGATAAATTCTCTTTACTAATTTTCATATATAAGATCCCAGGGGAAGAGCTGATTGGTTAATGCTATAACTAGAAGTCTGAATAATGTGACTGGCTGTCCCGCTGTACTGGGTTGAATAGTGTTCCCTGAGAATTCTTGTCCTTCCTGGAACCTCAGAATGTGACCTTATTTGGAAATAGGATCACAGTACATCTAATGATGAGGTCACACTGGAGTAGGGTGGGCCCTTAATCCCATATGATCTGTGTTCTTATGAGAAGAGGAGGAAATACACAGACATTGATGTGCACAGAGAAAGACAATATAAAGACACACAGGGAGTAATGCCAGGCAACAATGGAGGCAGTGATTGGAGTGTTACATACACAAGCCAAGGAGTGCCAGGGATTGCCAGCAACCACTAGATGCTAGGAGAAAGGCGTGGAACAAATTCTCACTCTGAGCTTCCAAGAATGAACCAACCATGCTGAAACCTTAATTTTGGATTTCTGGCCTCCTGAACTGAAAAAAAGCTGTGCAGTTTGTGGTACATTGTTATGCCAATCCCAGGAAACTGATACATCCACCAAACCACAGGAGTGGCAGACGGGCACTTGTTCAAATAATGCAGATACTATGATTTGAAGAAAGAGCAGAAGAAGAAATGTTGAGCAAACCAAAACAAAACAAATGAACAACAAAATCCACCTAGTGGTACAGCCTTAAAATGTTCCCAAAGCACTTTCCAAACCCCATATAACTATGTTTATTTATTTGATATTTTTACCCTATCCACTTGTACAATTTGAGCTAACTTACATAAGAAATTATAAAACTGCAAACTTGCATAGAAAAAACAAGAGTGAAATAGTGATGGGAGGTAGGAGAGGTGGTGATGACAATGCTTAAGCTGTATTTCCTGGTATCCACTGTTCAGTGGAAAACCAAGTCCATATAACTTTCATTACTCAATGAAGGAAACATACTTGACTGTTTATAAAGAAATAACCTTTTCAAATCCACAAGAAAAAAACATGCATTTTAGTAAATTGAATTAAACTATCTTTCAGGGAATCCTGGGAATCATAATCCACTCTCCAATAAAATGCTAGAAGCAAAAACAAATAAACAAACAAGAAACAAAAAAAAATTTAATCTGGAGGAAAATAATACCTTGCAAAATTTCAAATCATTGTTTCAATGTTGCATATGTAATATTTGACACTCAAACTGAAAAAACTACCAACCGTACTAGGACCTAAGATCAAATGACCAAAAGATAGAAACCAAACAATAGAAACAGATCCACCAGACAAACTAAATGTTGTGGTTATCAATTAGAAATTCTAAAATAACTGCAATTAATAGACTTAAGGATATAAATGACAAGATGAAGAGTTTCAGCTAAACACAAGAGACAGACCTAGAATAAAAAATTTAAAAAATGGGCAAGTCAGGATTGATTGTACATTTACAGAAGAAAGATGGATTCTAGGTTGGATGTACAAGGATAATTTTGGGGGTGCTGGTATTCTATTTCTTGAACTGATTGATGAATCCCTGGATGTGTTCTGTCTCTCTGAAAATTAGTAGTGTGGTAAATTTTCTGTATATATGCTGTATGTCAATTAAAATTATTTTTAAAATCTACAGATTGCTGAGTGTCTAAAATAAAGACATATCCTATTGTTGACTGAAAGGAGGTAAGCCTATGGCTATCAACAATTTTTAAGTGTGAGCACAGTTTGGGGAAAAAAGCTAATGCTCTCCTCAAGAATAAATACTAAATTAGTAGGAAAGGCTGAGGTTATATTATAGCCTGGGATAATAACTCAATAAATATTTATTAAAAGAATGAGCAAAATGTCTATTTATTACTCCTACTGAAAAGGGAAAAACAAATACACACTGGAGTAAAGAAACAGATATTCATTATTTTTCAGTTCTCTTTAGGGGGCCCAATTCTTTTACACATAGGGACAGAATAAATAATATGGTTTTTAAATTAGAAGAGAAGAAGTAATCTTTTCATATTAGGTTCTGCCTTTGATTTATTACGTGTTTTCTAGGGAAAAATTCTTTTTCTTCTCCTATATCTCTGAAAAGAGCACCATACATATTTCCTGAGTTATAGCTACACAGAGCTCAACTAATGGGAATATTCCATTTAGGATTATGCAGATGGTGAATTCATGGGCATGTCTGGCATCATTCTCAACATTCCATGTCAATGTCCACACCAGTTAATGCTAAGCACGGGATTTAACGGATTTTCAAGAGTGAGCAGGTTCTATTTCTACTGTTTTTTAAGGTAAGCCAGAGTAATCTTTCATTCTGATTGAGGAATATTGGTATTGACAGAAGGAAAGCCTAATGGCTTATTTGAGAACCAGAGAGTTGAGTGAAATTTCCCTTTCCATTATTATAAATGAAGGACTCTCTTTAGAGTGCAATATATATTTCCAGTGTGGTTAAAGTGAATACTTTACTAACATTTTAAAGAAAAAATCAAGACTCTTTGTTATTCCACTTCATAAAGAATCCACAAAGGGATCAGCCTAGAGAAAATAAAGATCAAATAATGTGGCTGGATTTTATGCCAGGAAAATGGGTTACTTATGCATACATACACAATCATTCATTCCACAAATATAGAGAACTCCTGCTGTTTGGAAATTAAACTATACAGTTCCCTCAACTGCCTGCAGTTTAATGGGATGGGAGGATATACACTAAGCTATGTAACAGCACAAAATGATGGTAGGAAAAATGCTAAAATGAAACGACAATAAAGTGTATGATTAAAAGTATCAACTGGTGGTTCACAGGGGATGTTATGACAGAGGCAATCACAAATTAATTGGGCCTTAGAAGATAGCAAAGAATTGGATTGAAAGAGCTAAGTGTTTTGAGGTTTTTTTCCTACTTAAATTGAGCGCACAACATATGAAAAAGCATGTATGTGAATGGCGAATTTTGGGGAGAATAAAAAGATATCTCCAGCTGGTATAGGGACTATAAAAAGAGAGGTATGGACAACAAAGTTAAATAAAGTTTTGAGGAAAAGCCATTTATGAGGGCTAAGAAAGTCTGGACTTTAGACAAAATGACATAATGAAGGCAACTTGGAGTAAGAGAAAAAGCGTAAGTTTTGAAGTGAGAGATTTGGATTTGAATCCCAGCTCTTCTAAATATATGTATGAGTCTCTAATTCCTTCTTATAAAAATAAGATAATAATATTATCATGTAGGTTTATCATGAGTATTAAATATAATAATATATATAAAGTGGCTGAGCCATATAAACTCTGAATACATGTTAAACATCATCCCACTCTTCTATTTTATTCTCTATGTCGTTCAGGACTGTGAAAAATTTTATGTAGGCTAATTACTTGATAAAGACAGTGTTTTAGGAAGATAAATCTGACAGCAATTTGCAGGAAGTGTTGGAGGAAAGAAAGCTAGCTATAAGCCATTTTATAGAGCAGGGAATATATGAAAAAATACATGTACTATAGTTCTCTGTAATACCCCCGGTACATGGGCTTTTGATCTTTGAATCAGTCCATGACTTCCAAAAAGTTGAAAGATCCCTTGGTGTATTACAGAAGATGCTAGACTATGAGGGACTAAAGAAGAGAAGTGGAATGGTAATGATATCTAATTACTGTATATACAAATTAAAGGAGAAATTTAAAATAGTACTGAAATTTTAATCTTGTGTCACTGAAAATATCATGATAATATTTTCAGAGAGGGGGGAGTCAATTTGGAAAGGAAAGTTATATGTTTGGCTTTAAACATGCTCAGTTTCAGGTATTTGCCAGATTTACTAAGTAGAATCCTGACTAGACAGCGTTTTGTTTGGATTTAGGGTGTAGGTCTGGGTTGGAGATAAATGTAGTTTAAGGCAGTGCTTCTCAGATTGTACTTCTGCTCCAACGGTATGTGGCAGGAGGCCAGGGGGTGCATAAAGCCACAGGATATGAGATAGCTTTTGGAAGCATATTCCAAGATATGAGAAAAATGTTTTAAAATTTTTGTAATTAAGAAAAAAATTGTCATGCACTTGTACAATGAAGTATAATGAAATAGAAAATAAAGTCTACAAACATTTTTAAGGTTAAACACAGGATAGGATGAATCTTCATTAACTCACTATTGCTGCCAGAAGTAATTCAGAGAAAAATCATAAGAAACCTTCCACAGGAGGTTAATTTCCTGAAAGTGTAAAAATAAAGTCAAGCAAGTGGAGGGACAAGGACTAGGCCTTCAATACACTCAGAGTTAGAAGATTGAAGGAAGAAGATTCAATTAAAGAGAATTTGTCAAAAAGGCGAGTAGATACACCATAAAAATAAAGTGTCAGAAACCTGGAAAAGAGGATTTTTAGAACAGATTGTCAACAGTGTCAAATGCAGCAGGGGCATCAGATAAAAGGAAAAAGAGTCACCAGGGATTAGAGTCTTCTTCCTAAAATCTCTTTAAAGTAATATTACAATGGTTAGGTTGTGTGGAAGGATGTTTGTGTTGTGTTTTAGAACATAAGATTTAATGCAGAAACTTTTCTACCTGTAGAAAGGCCCTTCCAGAGATCAATAATCAATCATAAATGTGAATCCTTTAGGCAGATCATTTATTTTAAGTGCTTTTAACTCTCCTCATCACAGCAGTATATAGCATCCTTTACCCAAATCTTGGAATCTGACAGTCTCATCCACTTCAGACTCAATTAGAAGTTGAATATTGTTGAGAATGGAATAATTTATAATCTCAAAACTTAGCATTTTAGGGATAATGTTAAGACGAATCAATTTTTTTGTTGTTGCTATGGAAGTGGCTCAAATACCCAGAGCATTATCATCCAGCCTGCTGCATTAATAAGAATAAAAGAACAAAAAACACACAAAAAACCCCAAACAACAAAAACAAAAACAACAAATCTATCATTATTGTTATTGTTGCTGTTTTTGGAGAAGGAAAACAATACACATCAAATTTCATTTTTTTAAGCTATTACAACTTCAAATATGCAGCAAAAGTACTCTCGGAAGTCACTGCATTAGAAAGAAATCCTCATGATATAGTCACTTTGTCTGACCCTCATACCAGTTCTCCAAAGACGTGCAGTGCACAAACAAGCCTTTGGCAGCAGGGAAATAGGGGAAAGGAACAAGCACTAAACTAGAAGTCAGGTCACTGTTCTTTGTGACTCGCACAAGTGACTTTCACTCTGCAAATCTGAATTGGTCTGTCTGTGAAGTGATGAGGACATTATTTCCCCAACGTAGTTTACCACTCTGGGCCTAATTGTGGCAATTCAGGAAAGGCAGGAAATTATGTCTTTCTTCACAAATGAACTGTGAAGATTATACTTGATAACATCTGTAAATTTGCTTAGCATATGGTAGACATTCAATGGGATCAGTGTGAGTTCTTTCCATCATGCTCTTCTACCTTAGGGTCTTTTGGAATAGTCAGATGACATAAGCCATTATAGTTTAAGCATTCGTATGACATAAATACAAGAGAGGAGAGGGTGGGGGAGGAGAGAGAGAGAGAGAGAGAGAGAGAGATTGAATGGAAAGAGATTAAGTAAGAGATGCCTCTTAGGAGATTAAATTTAAAGACTACAGAAATGTATAGGCTGGAAGATAGCTTAGTGGCAGATATTGAATAGAGACAAATATGGCAATTCTGCAGCTCCAAAGTTGGATAAGATATTAGTATTAGGAGAATGAGTTTCATATTTAAAAGGATTTCAAGATCTTTGAGATTGAGACAGCCAGTTAATTGATAAACACACACACACACACTTTCTTCAATGTATATGAAATAGTCCAAAATTATCTCCCATGAAAATGATAAACAAAATGGCAATAAGAGAGACATTTTATTATTGAAAACATCAATAGCTCTGATTTTCTAACAAGTCAGATGCTATAGATTGAATGTCTGTGTTCCTCCCCACCTGCATTGATATGTCGAAACCTAACTCCCAATGTGATGGAATTTGGAGGTGGGGCTTTTGGGAGATAATGAGGTCATGAGTGTGGACCCCTCATGAATGGGATTAGTGCCCTTATAAAAGAGATGGTAGAGAGATCTAGTCCTCTTTACGCAAGAAATCAACAGTCTAAAACCTGGAAGAGGGCCTTGACTAGAACTGGACCATACTGACCACCTGATCTCAGACTTCCAACTTCCAGAACTGTGAGAAATAAATTTTCTGTTGTTTATAAGATTCCCAGTCTGTAGTACTTTATTATAGCAGCCCAAACTGATAAATATATAGGGCTATGATTCCTTTTTAAATAAGATGACAAGGTATTCATGCAAGACAACTCTGCTTTTTGCCAAGCAATCTAGTACAATGGCTTTCAAATGTTTTTTTTGACTCTGACCCATATTTAAAGAGCATAAAATGATACTCAATTATTTTATGTGCAGTGCATGTTGATATTTTTTTATTTTAGCTGGCGTTTTCAACCTATTAATGAGTCATGATCTGTACTTTCAAAAAAAGTACAAAAACCAACAAAATCTCCAACTTCTTTAATAGTTTCTTTTAGATAACAACACTAATAACAATGGTATCAGACAGAAGTGAGCACTATTTTTTAAAAATCTGTTCATTAATCAGTGCCTATTTTAGGTGTTACTTTGGTATCTACTCTATTCAAGTTATACAGTTAGATATAAATTTCTTACTGAATCTGGATTGTGTTGGTTGCTACGACAGTATTTCCTGAAGCAATCCAGATTCAACATCCCCCCCCTAGGAGGGTCATTTGTTACAAAAGGTGTGAGGTGAGAGAGAGACAGGTATGTGAAAAAGACCATCTCCATTTAGGGAAACACAAAGAAATAAGCAAAAACTTCAAAGAGTGTGTACTTTGGGTTCTTTATGCAAAAAGAAGGGTTATCATGTTAGGCTCTGGTTGAGAGTTCTCTTTAAGTCCAGTGCTCTATGTCAATTACCTGAATTAATTTATGGCACCTAATTAAAATATCATGGAAATGAATTAAAATTGGAGGTGTTTTGTTCTTATAAAGGATTCTTAGACAGTTTATAAAACTCTCTTTAGAGAAGATTTTAATCTAATCTAAGGATTCTTATACCGATAGATGGAAGACACAAACCACTAAACATAAATGAGAAATTATATTAATGTCAGAGTGAAATTGATATAAGAAAAATATTGCTAGATGACTAAGTAAAACAATACACTTTATTGTGTGCTTATAAAGGAATTGGAACTATGAGTCAAGTAACCGTTCATCCTTTATTTTCATGAACACCAGTATTTCAATATTTTGTCCATTTATCAGATTATATTCGAAGTGTGCACCTTGAGTTTTGATTCAAGAAATTTGATTTGATATTTGTGGATTTTTAAGAATAGGCGTATTTGCCCCTTATTTTCTATTTTACTAAATTTTTGGAGTAGGTAGAGCAAAAAGTGATGTTGAATTTAATAAAGGAAAAAGTACAGAATAAGAGCTCTCATCAAAATAGTGAAATAGGTGGATTTTGTCCTGAGTCTCACTCCTCTTCCCTTTTTGTATCCCTTTCCCTCCTTGTAGGGAAGTCTAAACCTACCACCATAGACTCTGACATGAAATAAGCCAGTGTTTGAATTCAAAGTTTATTGCTTATTAACTATTTGAAATTAGCATAGAGTTGCCAGATGAACTATGGTGGACTCAATTAAATTTGAATTTCAGACTGATGACAAAAAACAACAAATGATTTATTTCATATGAGTTTGTCCCAACTATTGCATGGGATATACTTATACTAAGCAATTATTCATTGTCTATCTGAAATTCAAATTTAACTGGGCATCCTACATTTTTATTTGCTAAAGCTGGAAACTCTTCACCTACCATGATCCCTAGTACATCATAGGAACCACAAAATATCTCCAGAAAAAGAAAATGGTAGCAGAAAGATCTATCTTGCAAATAAATCTGGATACAAATTCTGCTTCTATCAGAATTTTATTTTGAACAAGACTTTCAAAAGATCTGAGTTTGATCTTCCCAAGGCAGTATCACGTGATCTGAAGCTCTACTTTATTTTCACCATGAAGATTATTCTCAGTTGGTTCTTGCCTTAGAAATGATCATATTAACTCAATAACAGAAGACACTAAGATCCCTCCCTGTAAATTCACAGAAATGAAGTGCCTTCCAGTCTCACCTCTTTGGTAGCTTATTATCTACTCCACATATTACACCTGAAGGAAGAAACCTAGAAGGATTCCCTCTACAACACCTCCCCTTTTCTAAATGTGTGGGCAGGGAAAATCCCCTGGAGCACTAGTGGGGACGGGTGAGAGCACAATAAACTACCTTTGGTACTGACATGCTGCCATTTCTATAATGCTGAGCATACAGAAACCTGAAAACTTAGGACTTGTAGATAATAACTTTTGTTTGCATTATGATTGTTCAGTGAGTCACATGGTATGTTCCATAGGTTGGCCCTCATGAGTGACGCATAGACGTACAAGCTGTGTGAAACTGCAGCAAAGGCCATGCTTTTGTTTCCACCAGTCCCTGTCTGTGCATCTGTGATGCATTGTGTGGGATGATTTGTGGCTCAGATTTACTCTGAACCGACTTGTATCTTCAGCATATTCTAGAAGTAATCAAAGAAGTTCAATTGTGATGAGGATGTAGCCCTGTAGCCCAATCCACATGGCCACATCAGCCACTGCAGACCTGACAGTTATCATCCAATCAGCCCCGCAGCACTTACCATAATGTGGTGGTACCCATCCTGTGGGCATCCCTCTAGGTGACCTCCTAGCTTGTCAAATGCAAGCATTAATTGATCATTTAATACATTGATTTTGTATGGTAAATATTTACTTATGTTTCCAGATTTAATAACAAAATTGTAGCCAATATTTATTACTAATATATGAATACAAATATATGCTTTGTCATTTAAATAATAACAATGTTATAAGAGATCATTAATATCTCCATTTTGCAAATGAGAAAATGGAAGCAGAGAGATGTTATATAACTTGTCCAGGATCTCACAGCTAGGGAGTGTAGGAGCCAGGGTTTCAACTCAGGAAAACTGAATTCAGAGTCCATATTCTTAAATTTACTAACTCCTAAGCAATTCTTCTGGGTCATATTAGTATACAGGGGAATAATGTAACCATTTTCTTTCGCAAGTATCACTCCCATGGAATGAAGTCATTAAGTCATTATACACAAAGAGTTGTATCTTTATCTGTAACAGGACCTAAGCCAGAGAATTTCATTTTGAGAGACACTATTCATCACCTCAGGCTAAGACTTAACTAGATGCCACTGCCAAATGTCAGAGATTCAATTTATATTCCAACAGAAGTTTTATTCAGTCATTATTTTGGATTTGTTTTCAAAGTTGCACTTCTTCCATATTCAGAACTAAATATAGAAATGTGATTTGAAAGGCTGAGATAAAATATCAAGGGAAAAAAAACCCACTTTACTTACAGGTTCAAACTGTCAAATTCTCATTCCAATTGCAAAATAGAGATTATGGAGCAGGCAAGTTGAAGTGATTTTTAACTGTGTTTAAAAAATATTCTATGCTGCTAAAAAGAAAGAGGAAAACAATTGTTCTTTCTATTGTACATTATTCCGTCAAAGGGGCACCTCCCTTAACTGACTAGAGGAAGTTAGCTGTTGGTTTCAAAATCACTCTTTCCAGAGAAGCAGGGTGTGTGACTAAGATTTCCACACGACAGTGGTCCTTGAGAGAAGGCCTTAGATACAGAAGAGTTTAGGTTAAATTCTTTGTATCACTTATTATTTCCTTCTGGCAAACCACATGTCAGGGCAGTTCAATCTGAAAATGACATGAGTTACGTATGCTTCTTTCTCTTGTTTTTTTTAAAGGTCTTTATGTCTTTCAGTTTTCGTGTGTGCTCTTGACTGGCATCTTTCTATAAATAAACGTACTTACCAGAATGGAAGAGTCATTCAGTCCTCAATTGAGAGACCTTTTATTAATATATCTACCTCCTGGAGAGATGGGATGAAACGTGGTTTGAAACTGAACATACGTAAATTGGCATATAGACCTCCAAGTTTTTCAAAGATCTTGAATGATCAAAATGATGAGAACAAAGGAGAAAGAAAAATCAGAGGGCAAGGACTAGCATTAATGGAGAACTGACTGTATACCTCACACCGTGTGGGTATTTTGCACACTATTTAATTTGATCCCCCTACTAAAGATCAAATAGGCATTTTATCTCCATGTTATTGGTGAGGCATCTGAAATGAAGATATGAAATAAAGTCCTTCAAATTAAGGATGTAATATAAGTAGTGGGACCAGTAGAGGGAAATTAAAATAAAAACTCAGAATCTGTGATTTTCGTGTTACCGCTCTAGGAATTCAGGCACAGTGTTGAGTACTAAAGACTGAAAATGACTGATGAAATGACCCCCTTGAAACCCCTAAAAATGGAAGTTTAAAGTTTTAATTTCTAAAAATACTTTCAAAGTTTATGTTTCAATAGTAGTTTAGCATCCATGAAAGTCAAATTTAATTAGGAAAATATGCCATTGAATTTTGATATATGAGATTCTATGAGACATTTTTAACTTGAAGGATTTTATACACATTTAGGGTCAAGTGTAAACATTTTGTTTCAAATATAAGATATATGTTTGGAAATCAGTTTGGCTGACCCTGGAATTTAGATATTATATTACCCTCAGAGCCTTTTGGATTGTAACCCATTTGGCATTATGCCATGTTTCATAATTATGTGAGTGTTTTTCTCCTGAGAACTATAGTTTCCTCTTAGACAAGAAGTGATAGGTTGCTGAAATCTATGTGATAGTTGCCTGTCAGTATGAGATTTTTTTCATTAGAATTTACTGCACTATATGAGGTTTAGGTATGCCCTAATTGTTGTGGGATTTATTTTTTGATGTTTCATATATTTATGAGAATTGAGCCTTTAAATTTACTAATTCATTTAATTAATATTTATTTATTAAATGCTTGAGATAGGTCTACTTGTACAAGGCACTAAAGATACAATGGAGAACAAACACCGTCTAGTGGGGGAGATTATAATCAAATAATCAGTGAAAATTGCAAAATTGCCATTGTGAGAAGTGTTAAGGTATATGGTGCTCTGGGATGAAGTGATATGGAAATTAATGCATCATAGGGAAATAAACCTATGCAGGGAGTCTGAGAATGGGAAGTGTTCTAAAGTCTGTAGGAAAAATAGGAGTATATTAGGACTAGAGGGGAGGAAAGAGGGTTCTATCCTTGAATATCCTGGCTGTGCAGTGGTAGTGTTGAGAGAACAAGCCAAGGAGCGCACTGAGCAAGGGTTCAGTAGGCAAGGGTAAGCAAGGTGGGGTGTGCGCGGGTGTGGAGGGGGGATTGTGAGACGTTGGGTGGGAGATTAAAGTGTTTCAAGGCTGGAGGAGGGTGGGAATTCAGAAAAGAATAAAAAATCACATTTGTATTGAAAAGATCGCAAAGATCACTTCAGATACAGTGGGAAAAGTGCATGAGCAGGAGTAAGAATGGATAGACCACTTAAGAGGCATTTGCAGCAGTCCAGTCTAGGGGTGCTGGTAGCCTGATCAGGGAGGTAGAGTGAGGGTGGAGGTGTAGATAAGACAACAAATAGGAAAGATGTATCTGAGTTATTTATGAACAGACCTTAGTAATAAATTATAATATTATATTTATGGAAGGATGGGAGAGAAAGAGGACTTGTTAAGGATGACTCTTGTTTCTTACTCACTGTGCCCCTCATTTATTCAAAATGAACCAAACAGGGATGAGTGAAGGAAGAAGCTAAATTTAGTTTTGTGCATACTGAAATTAAGGTATCTTAGAGACATCTAAATAATGTTGTCCCATACACTTGACATCAGTTCATTTTCCTTAAGTCTCATGTTGTAACCTGCTGGTCCTGTAATTGATTTTGTATTTTATCAAATACTTAAACATTTCTAATTATCTTAGTAAAATAACTATATTTTAGTCTGTGTGCCTTAAACCTTTTACTTACCAAGTGAAGGCACTGTTTCTTAAATGCTTCCCCCAAAACAATTTAACTTAAGAGAGTGAGCAAATTCCATTATTGAGAAATACAGATTGCAGAGGACAGCTAAAATCCAACCTGGTCAGAACTCTCAAAGTTATGAAATGTTGGCATGTTAACTGGGAAGCAAACTGTATAGTCCCTGCATTGGGATGTGTCTTTATTGTAATTAGAGAAAGTTACCTAAAATTCAGCCATCTATTTCTTTTATGTATTTCTCCTGTACATACCATTTGTAAATTTCTCCCTTATGTACCTTTTGTGAAAAATGACAAAATGGCAGCGTAATTCTCTAGCATGTTTGCTTCTGTAGGTTTGGTTTCTTTTTCCTTAAGTAAAGTCAACTATTCAAAGCAGAATAATTTTTTTTTTTTATTGTGAACTCTATTAAAAGAGACGTTTAGGGTGTGGTGGAGGCAGAGAGACTAAATCACCTCTACTTCTTTTATTCTAAATGAATGAAAGAAACTTCATTTCCCCCACAAGTCTTAGCTCTATTATGCACCTTTCTCCCTTCAACTGAAGGTTCACAGTTGGTGTTTCAATCCTCCATGTCTGGAGATGTGTCTGGAAACTATGGATATAATAATAGTTTGGTACTCCTAGCTATGAACTATGGTAGATAAATCCAGAAATAAGAATTAATAATTTAGCTGGAAAAATCCTGTGGGAAATCTCAAGTAATCACAAACCACTCTGCAAAAGAAAATTAATGTATTTTTTTTAGAATAATGTAGGCATATCTAACTGCATTTAGGCAATTGTGCAGGTATTAAAAATTATTTTACTTCCCAGAAGGAAAGCAAAAGTTTAGGAATGGGACATATTTAGGTTGCAAAAGGAAAGATGAAATAAAAATCAGCATTCATCAAAAGGTGGAAAAAAAGAAAAAACAAAGCTTCTATGTTCAGGAGGAAAGTTTGAGAAGTGATGGAGATAAAGTTTGAGTTTTTGTCAAGACATCCTGCTAGATACCATGTTTAAATTACCTTGAAATCTGCAAATTCAATCAAACTTCCATTTCTCTATAATATATACAAATAGATTCAGCTTTGAAAAGATGCATCATTAATAATACAATAAATAAAAGCAACACTTTTGACCTGAAAATGGCATGATCACTAAGGTAAAAGAATACTATAGAATTGAGGTGATAAATGGAAGATGGACAAATCATCTAAAAAAGGCCTCGAAACTGACTTCAGGGTGGAATTACATAATTTAAATTTTTTAAAATTTTTAATTAATATGGGTATATAATAGTCATATACATTTATGGCGTATATGTGGTATTTTGATATAGGCATATGATGTGTAATAATAAAATCAGAGTAATTAGGTTATCCATAAAAATTCCAACTACTATAAATGGTCCCATTTCCAGAGATGATGATTTGATTAATTAGAGTTTGGTCTGAGAATCAGTATTTTTCAAAAAGTTCCCAGGTGATTCTAATGCGTAGTCCAAGAATCACCTAATTTAGAGATAGTTACACTACTATAAACTCTATAAAGCAAATAGAACATGCTCTGTATGGCTGTGAGGCTATTGCTGAAGTTTCCTGGATGTGGTGGGGCTATACAGATTTTTCTGTCCTGATGAAAATGACTAGCATGTTTGAAACTGAATTTGAATAGAATTGAATTTGACAAATAGTTATTTGTTTTAAATTTCTGCTATTATAATAACGTTAAAAAATAATCCTGTGGTATTGGTATTAGTAACATCCCTATTTTGGAGATAATAGGCAAATGATAGAGGGTAGAGATACAGCAAAAGACCCTGGCTAATGTCCAGAGTCACACACCTAGGAGGTGGTGGGTTTGGGATTCAAACCCAATCTCCCTGATGCTTATGGCCCAGTCCTTCAGGACTTCCTATAAGGTTACACCACCTACTTCTTGCAAGTGCTGCTTGAAATATTATTGTCTCAAAATAGCAGCGTTTTTCTAGAGACAAAAGGAAATAAAAGTCCAAAGAAAAATGGAAAGAGTAAGAAGATTTGCAGGAATGTTAATACAAATATGTTTGTAGATTACAGTGTTTCACATTTTCACAGTATTTTCTTTGTAGGGAAGAGAGGGCAACTGCAGTTTCCTTCTATAAAGCCAAGGAATAGGCTTCAGAGAAGAAAGGCATATTTATGAGAAACTTTAAAAAGGGCTGGATTTGGAGGCCTCTTCAATGTGGGTTCAACATCTAAACTCCTCGGATTAAATAGAAGGCACATAAATTATCTGAAGTTTCCATGATGACTAAAGTCTAGATGGGATTTAGATTTGGGTATCAGAGGAATTCAGTTGCTTTCTGGCTTGTGATCTGAATCCAATTCATTAAAACTGTCTTTATTAGTTCCCTATTCTTATAAAAAAATCCAAATTAATCAGTTCACAAAATATGTTTAAAACTTTGAACAATGCTGCTTATGCATTATATTATCATTAATTGTTGTATTATAGCACCCCACATGATGCCATGCCCACGTAGGTGTTCTGCAAATATTACTGGATGGTTTGATGATTTTGTATGATTAAAAAAACTTACCACAAAAGTTGGCTTTTTTATTGCATGGAATTTAGAGAAATATAAGATCTTGCAAATTGAAGGTATATTTCCTTGCCATCCTTAACTACTTAACTTTCACGAAACGTGGTTTATTGTCTTTTTTAACCTTTCAATACCACGTAGAAAGAATTGAAAGACAAGCTAAAATTACAGTCATATTCAATTCTGAGTGGAATAAGCAATAAAACTACTCATAAAATCAAAATTTCTAAAACTTATTGAGAACACAGTATACCAGTCACTATGTTAATTGCATAGATTCTCTTAAGTGTACAACTACTGAGGAGGTAGGTACTATGCTATCATTTACACTTTCCTAATGAGCAAACAGAAGCTTAGAGAGATATTTAAAGTCACATATCTAGTTAAGTGGCAGAGGTGGAACTCAAACACAAAGCTAATAGAAACCCTGGGTTCTAGGGGGGCTGAATTTGGACAACTTACCATTAAACACATCAACCCAGGAAATTTCCAATATTCTCTCTAAGGTTGCATAACTCCCTGTGGCTTCCTTAGGCTATTTGGAAACAAATGTGAATACATATAGTTTCTTTGGTCTATTCTTTGGTTAATTAGAGGTGTTGGTAGTTCTTATCTACTTATAAAGAAGGCATGTAATTACAATTACAAGGATGGTTTGAACTAACTCCAGATTCTTCCTACCCTCTGACCATGCAGAATGCAAACCCTTATTGAGCTTAACAGAGACATTACTTCACTCTACTTTGTAATTTCTCCTAAAACACACATAAATAAACTATTAGCTCATTCAAAATTGCTTGAGATGGAAATAGCTGATTTAAACTGATGTTTAAATATTACAACCAAGCCAGACAACTATCTGTGTAAGAGTCTGAACTGCCTTATTCCTGTTTTATTTTGATTGTACCAGCAGGTAAGAATCAATCAGTCAAACCGGACCTGCGAATTAGTATTTATTCACATGCGTGCTTTCCAGCCGAAAGTGGTAATATTGTGATTTAAAATGATACTGTTGTTAAGTAAGTGCTAATAGTAACTAAAATGTTTTGAACGCTTACTAAATACTGAGCACCAGTCTGCGTGCTCCACATGTATTATTTCACAACAACCCTGTGGACAGGGACACTTACTGACCTTGTTTTATAGGGAGGGTACATAAATTTGCACAAGGATACACACCTAGTGATTGGCAGAGTGGCTTAGACATTCTTATTTCAGAGTTCACTCTGAACCTCTAAATGGTCTTGGCATGAAATTCTGTTATTATTGGAGGTCAAGGGAACAACTACATTGTAAACAATACAATGTAATTGTTTTAGAACCAGAATGCCCTGGGTTCTATTTCTCATGCCACCATTCATCAATCAATGTCCTTGGACCAATTACTCATTTGTTAACTGAAGATAATAGCAATACCCACCTCATAGGTTAGTATGAGGTAGGTAAACTAATCTATATAAAACACTTTCACATAGTGACTGAAAAATAATAAGTATTCAGTTGTTATTTGATTTACCTCACTTTCTGTTCCATGCATTAATTGAGGCTCTAAATGTAGGCAATAAATGCATTCGGCAGCTTTGATTGCTTTCTTTAACTATTGACTTAGCAGCTTTACAATACTTGAAAATTTAGTACAATTTAACATTTGTAGAGCTCCCTTCCTCTGAGGAATTACTGATCTCACCAATGTCAGCCTGTGAAATGGCTCAGAAGTAAAAAAAAACCCACAGGTTTCACAAGAGGAAACAGGCAGACAAGTGAAAAATCTTGCTGTATGACACACTTGAGTTCAAGAAGGACTAAGGATTAGCACCAAGACATCTCATCTAACCAGAGGAACTACGTATTTCTTCTGAAAGTTCCTAACAGCCGGAGGACTCAAGGAAACAAAACCTCAATGACTCCAGAGAGAAGGAAAAGACATCTGAGAAAGAAAATATGGTTAGTCTTAGAGCCTTGCACAGACTGTTGTTCAATGATGGATATTTTCCTACCACGTTAAAGTTCTCAACACTAGACTTGCTCAGTTGTCTTGGCAAACTCTGCCTTGGATGAGGCATCAAGTAAACCATGCTCAGTAGAAAGGGGAAAAAAACAGCAAGATCATTGTAATTGGCTATATTTCATTAACCCAATGGCTCTAAGAAAAAACAGTTATAGAAGCCTCAGTCTGTGTGGCAATCTAACAAATTTTAGAAGAGGATTTTTTCATTAATTAACTTATTTTTTGCCAAGTGCATTATAGTGTATAGGCTGACAGCTATATTTACATAACAATAAATTCATATATGGGTTTCTCCGGTACCGGGATTTCAATGACAAGATGTTTTGTTAGGCTGCTGAAAGGATATTTCCCGCTGGATCTAGCCTCTCTTTCATTTTCCCTGCATCTATACCTGCCTCTCATTCCCCACAGACACTAAAAACGCTTGTTAATACCACTTCATTGTAAACTGAAACAAGAATTTCAGTTTCATGAGTTAGGTGAGATCAGTGCCGTGGGAAAATTTTTTTAAAAATGGAATTCAAAAATCTATACACACACATATTCTTTGATTTATTTTGAAAAAAGCTAGAAAGTAGGAAATCATCAAATATATGCTTGATAGTTTCATTTTCCCTAAAAAGAAGGAAGAAAAGTAAAAAGCCATTTGCAGTAATCAAGATTTTCATTGAAGATAGGACCTGGGGCAAGATAGTACAGTGGTACCCCCTTATCTGTGGTTTCACTTTCCATGGTTTCAGTTACCTGTGCTCAACTGCAGTTCAAAAATAGGTGAGGACAGTACAGTATCTTGAGAGAGAGAGAGAGAGAAAGAGAGAAAGCACATTCACATTACTCTTATTATAATATGGATATGTATTGAGAGAAAAAGTATAGTATATGTAGGGTTTGGTATTATCTGTGATTTCAGGCTCTTGGAACCTATCCCCCTTGGAAAAGGGGAGACTACTGTATACTCTGTTCTTGGATGAGATTTCACATCTCATTTTCTAGTTCTGCTCTAAGCTTTCTCTGTTATTAAGGTAGAGAGTTCTTCTCTAAAGGGCATGAACTAAACAAAGGCTTGGTAAAGATGTTCATCTAAAATTATAACTACAAGTAAAGCCTGTCTTAGGCAACATAATAACCAAGGTAAGGTTCATCTTTTCTGGTTGCCCATCTGCCTCTGTCAGAAGAGCTTCTCCCTTCTGACTCTCACTCTGCCTTTCTACCTTCCTTAATTCTTATTAAAGGGTTAACCGAGAGATAAAGTGTTAGGAGATTTCAAAGGAGATTTCTTCAGATTTAGAAAATGAAAAGACATTCAGTAGGGGACCACTAAACCATGAAATTATGTAGCTCAGGCATAAATAATGAAAGTTTTGAAATCAAATAGTGTTTAAATCCCAGTTTTGACAAGTCCAAGTCTTATAAACATGGACAGATGACTTCAACCTCTTTTGAGCTTAGATTATTTGACTGAAAAAAACAATAGGAATAACAATATTAGCTACCTCATATTGTGAATTAAGTGAAAATACAGGGAAACACTAAGCATGATGTCCAACTCATAACAAGTCAATAATTGGTAAGGCTGATAATTTGCAGAAAGTGTATCTGACTGGTACCATTTTAAATAACATTTAGGGCTACAAATGCTATTTGCTGGTAGGATAGCTCACTATAGCAGTCACAGATTGTCATAATTTGAAGGAACCTTAGAGATCAGCCACCTCAAGCCATCTGGAAAGAGAGATTGGTGAGATGAGCCAATTTGCCTTGGCCATCTAGGAGGTGAGAGACTGAGTCACGCCTCTCACAGGGGCTTCTCGCTCCAGTCTGGTTCTTTTCACTTAGAGTTCTAGTTCTCACTTTACTGAGAATTCCAAGTCTCTAGGGAGCTAATGATAAGAATTTTCATTTTGAAGTAAAGTATACATAATCCTTAAAAATGTGTGCTTTGGGCTGGGCGCGGTGGCTCATGCCTGTAATCCTAGCACTCTGGGAGGCTGAAGCGGGTGGATCGTTTGAGCTCAGAAGTTCAAGACCAGCCTGAGCAAGAGCGAGATCCCGTCTCTACTAAAAAAATAGAAAGAAATTAGCTGGACAATTAAAAAATATATATAAATTATGCAGGCATGGTGGCGCATGCCTGTAGTCCCAGCTACTCGGGAGGCTGAGGCAGAAGGATTGCTTGAGCCCAGGAGTTTGACGTTGTTGTGAGCTAGGCTAACGCCATGGCACTTACTCTAGCCCAGGCAACAAAGGGAGAGCCTGTCTCAAAAAAAAAAAAAGCAGTACAATTAATCAAATATGAGCCTACACTATCGACAATTTTTCCATCTTAATGGCAGCTTATTTATGTCAGCAGCAAAGAAGCCTGGAGAGCCAGTGGTAATGAAATCGTGAAAGGCATTGTCCACTTATTGAGAATTGAATATTTTTCCTTGCAATAAGTGGTCCAAAGCCTGGAAGAAGTGGTAGTCAGTTGGTGCAATGTAGTTGGTCTGGTGAATACGGTGGATGACAGACAGTTTCCAAGTCCAGTTGCTGTAGTTTGAGTAGTCTTGTTTGTGCAACATGTGGTTAAGCGTTGTCTTGCAAGAGGATTGGCCTGTCTCTATTGACCAGTCTTGGCTGCTTAATCGCAAGCATCCTCATCATGTCGTCCAGCTGGTTGCAGTAGACATCTGCTGTAATCAACGGACCACATTTCATGAAGCTGTAGTGGATACCAGTGCTGGACCACCAAACGGACACCATTAGCCTTTTTTGGTGAATATTTGGTTTTGGACTGTGTTTCAGCACTTCATCTTTATTCAAGCATTGTGCCGAACACTTGTGATTGTCAAAAAGAATCCATTTTTCATCACATGTAACAATACGGTGTAGAAATGGTTTGCCTTTATGTCGTGATAGCAAAGAAATGCAAGTTTTAAGACGATTTTTCTGCTGTTGCTCGTTTAATTCACGTGGAACCCATCTATCCAGCTTCTTTAGCCTGCCCATTTGTTTCAAATGGTCCAATATTGTTGGAATAGCAACGTCAAACCTTCCTGCTAATTCACATGTACGTTGAGATGGATTCGCATTCACTATAGCTTTCAGCTGTATCTACCTTGGTCTCAAGTTACTAACCTGGCTCATTTTCAAGATTAAAATCACCAGAACCAAACCGTCAATATACTGTGCATTCATTGGCCACATCCTTCCCAAACGCTTCACTAATATTTCGAGCTGACTGTGTTGTATTTGTTCCACAAGAGGAACTCATATTCTAAAATAATATGAATTTTTGACCTATCTATGGTTTCACAAAAATTGCTCTAAAAAAATTTTTGAAAGATAATCACAAGCCAAAATGTACTGAGCATGTATCTTCACAATAAAAATAAAACAAGAAGTGTCAAAGTGAAATGTAAGCGATATCAACTATCAAATTATGGACTTAAGGAAATTGGACATTTCATACTTAATAACCTGATATTTATGGAATACATAAGTGCATACAACATGTAATCAAATCAGAGAAACTGGGATAACCATCATCCATCATGTCAAACATTTATTATTTCTTTGTGTTGGAAATATTCTTTTTCTTTTGACACAGGATCTCGTTCTGTTGCCCAGGCTATAGCGCAGTGTCATCATCATAGCTCACTCTTGCCTCAAACTTCTGGGCTCTAGTGATCCTCCTGCCTCCACCTCCCAAGTAGCTGGGACTACAGGTGTGCGCCACC
>CAUYSK010090085.1:0-11114 GCA_963575035.1 Avahi laniger | reverse complement strand
TAGAATTATTACAGAGTGAATACTTAGATATCTAATAGGCATTGCCAACTCTTGATCAAATCGTTCCCTCCTGCCTTTCTTCCAGCTCTCCCGCTCTTGTCAAAGACACCTTCCATTTGCTCAGCGGCACAACTCCGGTGTTACCTCTGTGTCCTCTTAACATCCTACCCTCCACGTGCAATTTGTGAGCAAGTTCTGTTGGCTCTCTTCACAAAGCACATCCCCAGATCTGTCCCTCACCCCCTCTACCCACATCAGTCTCGTACCTACCTCAGCATCTCCAGCCTGGACTATATCCACACCTTCTATCTGGCCCTTCTGCTTCCTTCCTTGCCTCCCTGTGGTCAATTTGCCATCACATTCACTAAAAACATGAATCCCTTCATGTCATTTCTCAGTTCTTAAAACCCTCAAGTGCTTTCCACTTCACTTGGAATAAAACCCGACTTCCTCACTGTCACCTAGAAAGCTGCGTGGCAGCTTCTTCTCGTCATCCAGTCCCCATCCCAAATGCTGCTCTTGCGAGATGCTTTCTGAGCCCCCACAACTTACTCTATACTCTGGGCCTGCTTTGCTGTTTAGACAGCTCTTTCTGGTGGCTGAAACCATATTTCTTTGTTTGATTTTGGTCTTCTTTCACTAGAATGTAATCCCTGTGAGGGCAGGGTTTTATCTTGGTTACCATTGCATTCCCGCAAGTATAATGGTGCCCGGTCCCTAGTAGGCATTGAATAAATATTTGTTGAATGAATGAATGTGTGAATGAATGAATACACAGCCTCATAATTCCTCCACTTATATCAAGACTTGAGATCAAAGCTTTCTTTCTCCTGCAATCTTCTTCAATGCCCCTATGATACTGACTTGTTCCTTTCTCTGGACTAATTTACTTTACCTTTAATGAATTACTTATCTTATTCTTCCTTCTAAAAATATGTGCTTACTTTTCAGCCTCCTCTCCAGACTGTAGGCTCCTGAAGAGTGGGGCTTCTCCTTCTTGGCCATCTGTATACCCTGAGCAGGCCCTGCAGATGGGCTTCCATGTGGTATGTCTCAATAAAGGGTTTAACTGATGCCGAAGGGTTTTAGCCATTTAAAGACAGTGTTTATGTGTTGTGAAAAGAACCTTACAAAGATCAGCATTCTGAAGTGTGTTAGCATTGCAAAAAGATATTTCTTTGGCCTTTAAGTCTTTTCTAATACTCACTTCTGTTAAACTCGGCCTAAGGAAGTTTTGTGTGTCAAGGCTTGGTGGCCTAGTGCCAACCTGTTTCATTTCTAACTGAGGGGACATTGGGGTCCTAGTTTGAAAATCCAATTAGAAAGAAATAAATTTAAATGTATGCCATCAACTCAACCTGATTTTTTCTCTTGTTGGAAAGTCCAAGAAAGCACAGGTCCCATAATTGATTAAGGATCTGTGCTCCTGTTGACAGGCTTCTAACTATGTATTAACAAAATCAGTTTCCTAGAGCAATATCTTATCCACAAGAGGGGAAAGTGGTTCCCAGAATGGATGTTTTTATTTGTTTATTTGTTTGCTAGTTTAGCAAATCCAAAAGTCCACTTATTATCCTAGGATCTCAAAAATTTGAACTTCCTCTCATTTACGGAACATAAATGCTTTTCTTTGGCAAACAGGACAAAGCAACCACAGTGGAAAGTGCACAGCACCATCAAAACACACCTGCCTTGCAGAATCTTATATCCACCCTGAGAAGATAAATGCTATTGATGTATCATTTAGAACCATTGTGTATTGTGGTCTAAATGTTTCTGCTGTTCTTGATTCTAAAATGAGATGCCCAAGATAGCCCTAGTTCTTTCATCTGGATAAGGAGGGAAGGTATGCAAAGGAAATAGCACCTCTGCATAGTGCCTGTGGGCATTTATATTTTTTTTAAAAAAAAGCATTGAATTTTGATTAACTAAAGGGAGTAGCAGAGATACAGGGATTTCTTTTTCTCTCTCTCGGGATTTTCTAATAGGACGTTGCATGAGAACTATAAAGAAGGAAAGATAACTAACTTTTCAAGCCACATTTCAATTATTTTAACAATCGACTTGGGTTTCTTTCTTGTTCCCTAGCATTATCCTGCCACTCTCTAAATAGGACAGGTAATTAGGCTATCAGAATAAGAAAAGAAAGTCTGAGATAAAATCCATTAAATTGCAAATTCCAACATCACTGCATGTGTAAAAAGCGGCAACCCAAATATTTCATGTGAATTTCTTTTAAGTTCCATGCTATTTTAGAGATAATAGCCCCATCTATAAAATAATCTGAAACCTACAGATATGCCTGGAACTTTTATCATATCATATTTCAGTTCGATCCCATTATATCTCTAAAGCCAAATTAGTACATTTGTGCTGAAGTTTAAAAAGTGCATTAGCTTATTATGAAAATAATCTAATAATAATAAACACTTATTTGGGGAATTTTACTCTAAAATTTAGATGTTTACAAGTAAGGGGATCTATGTATGACAGGATAAGTACACATCTAGCGGTTAAAAGCAAGTTTTTCTTTTGATGCTAGACAATTTGTTCCAGTTCTGGCCTCGTTATTTACTAACCACATAAACTTGGATGAATCGCTTGGCTTGGCTTAGGGTTTGGGGTTATAAGCAGCTAAGACTCTGGCTTACTTAGGCATAAGGGAATTAATTGGAAGGATGACAGATGGAAAGTCTGGAAAGCCAGTAAAGGAAAACAGATAGGATCAGGGAAACGAGGTGGCAGACCCATAGCTGAGGTCCTGCCCCCAGCATATCTGTTGGGGGGGTGTTGTCACCGAGCCTGGACACTGGATGCCTCCAGTGCACCAGACACTGGACATGGCGCCACGGATGTCATGGGCAGTGGCAGGGAGACCTCTAGAGTTGGAGAGCTCCAGGGCTCAGTCCTTGGTCCTCTTCTCATCCCCCTCTGCCCTCAATACCTTTGGCATCTCACTTGGTCTCATGGTTTTAAATATTATCTCTTTGACGCTATAACTCCCACATTTATATGTCCACTTGGACCTCTTGCCTGAACCCCAGACTCATATCGATACATCCAATTGCCGACTTTACTCCACTGGGATGTGCAAGAGAAATCTCAAGACAACATGTCTAAAAATGAACTTTTTTTTCTTTTAATTTCAGAATATTATGGGGGTACAAATGTTTTGGTTACATAAATTGTTTTTGTACCATTTGAGTCAAAGTTATAAGTGTGCCCATTACCCAGATGGTGTGCATTGTATCTGTTAGGTGTGAATTTATGTATCCCCTCTTCCCTGTCCCTTCTGCTTGATTCCCAATGAATTTTTTTCCATATATGGACATAAGTGTTGATTGGTTAGTTCCAATTTAGTGATGAGTACATGTGGTGTTTGTTTTTCCATTCTCATGATACTTCACTTAGAAGAATGCTCTCCAGTTCCATCCAAGTTCACCATTTTTTTTATGGCTGAGTAGTACTCCATGTTACACATATACCACATTTTATTAATCCACTTATGTATTGAGCACTGAGTTGTTTGGGGCACTGGGTTGTATTGGGCACTGGGTTATTTCCAAACCTTTGCAATTGTGAATTGTGCTGCTATAAACATTTGAGTACAGTTGTACTTTTTATAGAATACCTTTTTTCCCTTTGGGTAAATACCTAGTAGTAGGATTGCTGGATCAAATGGTAGCTCTACTTTTAGTTCTTTGACATATCTCCATTAACTTCTTTCCTTCCTCTCCTCCTCTAGCTTGTACCTGGTCATCCTCATTTTGGTTGTATCACTCCATCCTTCCCCTTCTTCATTCTTCTTTTTCTCACATCTCATGTTCAGTCCATTAGGAAATTCTCCTGGTTCCATCATTAGAATCTGTCCAGAATGTGACCTCTCTTCTCCTTTATGGCTCCCAACCTAATATGAGCCACCATCACCTCTCGGCTGGGTCATTGGACTAGCCCACATCCAGGTTTCCTGCTTCTATGCTTGACTCCATCCACCTGTCACACCCTACACCTAGCACAGCAGCCAGAGTGGTCATGTAAGAATGTCAATCAGGTTTTTGTGCCAACATCATTTTCATTTCATTTGGCTAACTAGCTAGGAATGAGATTTCTGCATTATGTAAATGTCTGTTTAACATTATAAGAAACTGCCAAATTGTTTTCCAAAATGACCACACATTTTACATTCCCAACAGCAATTATGAGAGTTCCAGTTGCTCTACTTTCTCTCTAGTGCTTGGTACTTTCAGGCTTCGTCTTGTCTTGTTTTGTTTTCCATTCTTATAAGTGTTTAGTGATAGCTAGTTGTGGCTTTAAGTTGTATTTCCCTAATGACTGATGATCCTGAGCATCTTTCCATATGTTTTTTTAGCTATTGTATATCTTCTTTGATCAAGTATCTATTTAAATCTTCTTCCCATTTAAAAATTGGATTGTTTTACTATTATTGAGTTTGGAGGGTTCTTTATATGCTCTAGATCTAAGTCTTTTATCAGATATGCTATTTACAAATATTTTCTCCCAGTCTGTGGCTTGTCTCTTCATTCTCTAGTAATTGTGTCTTTCACAAAGCAGAAGTTTTAAATTTTGGTGAAGTTCAATGTATCAATTTGTTCTTTTATGGATCCTGTTTTTTGCATTATATCTAGGAAATATTTGATCAACTAGAGTCATAAAGACTTTTCCTAGAAGTTTTATAGTTTTTGATTTTACAGTTAGATCTATGATCCATTTTGA
Source organism: Avahi laniger (assembly GCA_963575035.1). Classification (NCBI taxonomy): domain Eukaryota; kingdom Metazoa; phylum Chordata; class Mammalia; order Primates; family Indriidae; genus Avahi; species Avahi laniger. Next base: position 6,380 of record CAUYSK010090085.1, on the reverse strand, counting down.
GTTATGCAAATTTTTATAGAAGGCTCATTGATAATGGCCATAACTAGAAAAAACTCCACTGTCCTTCAACTAAAGAATGGAGAAACAAATTGTGGTATATCCATACAATCGATATAAAAGAACTAAGTTCTTCTACATGCAATGGCATAAATGAATCTCAAATGTATTGTGAAAAGTGAAAGTAGTAGGCTCACAAGGCTATATCTTATATGAATTCACTTACTTTACATTCTGTAAAAGGAAAACTATAAAGATTGAAAACAGATTATTGATTGCCAGGGAATGAAAACAGAGTAGAGAGGCTGACTGCAAAGAGAGATAGGAGAATTTTTGGAAATGATAAAACTCTTCTATACCTTGATTATAGTTGTGGTTGTATGACTTTATGTGTTTGTCAAAACTCAAAGAATTGTACACAAAAAGAATGAACTTTACACTATGTAAAATATATCTTACTAGAAAATAACTGATTTTTACATTTTTTACAACTTATGCAACTGCACTGACACATCATTATCACTCAAAGTCCTTAGTTTATCCATAGTTCAACCCATTAGGGTTCTCTCTTGGTGGCGTACAGTCTATGGGTTGTACAAATGTACAATGATATAGAGGTTCACTGATTATAACAAATGTACTATTCTGGTGGGGGATGTTGATAATGGAGGAAGTCATACAAGGGTGGAGGCAGAGGGTATACAGGATATCTATGTACCTTGCTCATAATATTGCTGTGAACCTAAAACTGCTCTAAAAATACTTTAAAAATTAACTGATCCATATCCTTATTGGGCATAATAATAATCATAGGTAAATTAGATTAACTCCTTGGCTCAGAACTGTTGTGTTGAAAGTGAAATTTTAAAAATTCAAGGAAAATATAGTCATATCTGTGAGACACATCATAAACTACTAGATTAAGGATCATGCAACATTATTTTTGATGACATTACAGTTTTGAAAAAAATAGTACAATTTTGGAAGTTAACAAACAAGCCCTACAAGAAAATCCCAGTAGAACAGGAAATGAGCGTGGTAATGTCCAATCCGATTCTGAGAATTGAGAAGTTGTGGTGTGTCCAACAGGACACTCATCCCATTAGGAAATAATTATGGTTATTTAAGAATGGCGTACAATTTAAAATTATTTTCTTTTAAGGAAAGCTAAGTGACCATGCCAAGGTCTTTCCAGAGAAATGATTCTGCTGTTACTACCTCCTCAGTTTTTTGTGGGTCAACCTGCCCGAAGGCAGAGGCACTGAATAGCCAAAGTAAAAGAACACGTGTTCACATTATGCTGTAAACTCTCCAAACTTCAGTGTACTCATAGATGATGTGAAACTCCAAAAGCACTTACCTTTCGAGGGCATTTTGAAAATGAAATTACCTAACTCCTAGAAAGCAGTTAGTAAAATGCCAGTTACTCAAGGTACTCAAGGTCATCCAAATAGGTATTTTGTCTTTAGGATGAAAATCGCTCAGATTGAAATGTATAGGAGCTGTATATTGATGAATTCATTAAAAGAAGTTTAGAAAACATCTCATACCAACCTCAGCCACCTTTGGGGTTCAGTTTTCATAAGGCCTCAGTAAATGACAGTTGAACTCAATTACCTATTGAGCAACTATTCAAATAAAATGCAGGATAAGACAATCTCATTGAACATCCTATAATGCAAAGAGATGATAATTCATACAAACAGCAGAATATGATTGGATGTTCATGCACATGGTGTACAGAAGAAGGAGAAATCAGCTCGGGTTGAGATGGTGGGGAAAGGTTTCAGTGGCAAGCTCCTTCTTAAGCTGGTTCCAACGATGTAGGAATTTGGGGATTGTTGGTTTTTAAAGTGGGGCGTGTGTAAGGGAATTTATAACTTAGAGGTTGAAAGGGAAGCCTGAGATTGGCAGCAGTTCACCTGTTTTTCTTCTGTGTACATTCTGGTTAATCTTGGGCTGACTTCCTTTTTTAAACTGACACTATCATTTTTTCTGGTGCACAAAATTGTCACAGCAGAATGTTTAATTTGATTGATAGACCTCAATCTTCCTCCTTGCTCTTCAAAAGTGTTTCTTTTGTAATATTTAAAATTGTGATAAAATTTTCTCCTGCTCTACCTAATATTCTAGTTACTTCTGGTCTTACCTTAGCCTCATATTCTTTGAAGGCAAGAATACTCATACACATCATTGAATCCACTGAAATATGTGGCGTCTGTCTCATCTGTGTTTGAGGCTCAGTAAGAATTTTTTGGCTATAGGGGAAGAATTTATTACAGCCTCTCTTGTTAGCTGATTTCTCTCCTTTGTGATATTTCCAGAATTCGAGCCTCTACTTCTTTTGCTGTTTTCTCCTATTGTTCCCTAATCCAGAGCTTTGCTAACAAGATTTCCAGCTGCTTTAAAAAATGCTTTGAGTACATGCCAGAAGGTACAAGTGGCATTTACTCAGAAAATATTTTTAGAGCAGCTGATGGTGTTTACAGTTAGAGCGATAATTGAAGGCATCATTTTCAATTCAGAAGCAAGTAAATAAAAGGGTCTTCTCAGCTTGCAATGTGTTTTCTGTTTAAAACATTTGTCTGGCCTGGAGGAGGACGGCAGCATTAATTATTCCCACCCCCACCTTCTACTTGACACCAGCAGCCACTTTCCTACTTAGACGAAAAGCACATATTCAAACAGTTTGAATATAATTTGCTGTTTTGGTTTTTAAATTAAAACAATGTTCTTAGTAGGTAACATATGCGCATGGAACAAATACAAAAAGTGCAAAATGTTATACAGGGGATAGTGAAACTATTTCCCACCCTGTCTTCTATCAATCTAGTTTTCTTCCCTGGAGACATCCATTATTAGTAGCTTCTTGTGCATTCTTCCAGCTAAACTTTAAATATATGTGTATATGTATCCACTACATGTTTTACCCAAATGGCATACACCATCATACATCTTGCTCTTTGTCAATTAGCAATAGATCTTGGAGGTCCTATTACCTCCTTTTATACAGTCCTGGTTTGTCTCTGTAATGCTGGCGTAGTCTTCCACTATGCAGATAAACGCTCATTTATTGGATCTGCCTCTATCGATAAACATTTATGTTGTTTCACAATTACAAGCAATGCTGCAATTCATATACTTGCACACTTGTTGTCATTTTGTGTACTTGTGAAATATTTGAAGATGAATTTTCAGCATTAATTTTTCTGAGCAAATGGGCACGCACCTTTTCAGTTTCAGTAGACATAGCCAGCGTGCCCTCCATAGGTATAGTCCTCACTCGCATGCCTACCAACACACCTGCTTCTCCACGCCTTCCTCAAACCTGCTATCAAAGTTGCTGACTTTACCAATCTCATAAATTAAAAGATGGAATTTCATTGTAGGTTAATTTGCAATTCTGTTACTGTGATTGAGTTTGAACATCATTTCCTATGATTAAGTTTTCCTAACCTTTTTGTTCATGTTCCTTCATTTTTTCTGTGGGTTGTTGCTCCCTTATCAACTTGATTTGTAGCATCTCCTTTTATATATTAAGGAAGTTAGCTCTACCTGTGATATGTGCTGCTATGTGTTTTTTTAAGAGATCATAATTTGCATTTTGACTTTTTAAAGAATATTTTTGTGATGCTGAAATTGCGATTTTTATGACCTCCCCCCTCCTCCGGCCTCTCCTTCCATCTGACCCCTAACACTCTCTTCTCTCCGTTCCTTCTTTTCTTTATTTCTTTATGCTTAAAAGGACTGTCTCCACTTCAAGACTATGTAAAATCTTCCATGTTTTAGTTTAGTGCTTTGGGGCCTCTGTTTCTGCATTTATATTTTTCAACTTTCCAAAATTATTTAGCACAGGCAGAGATGCAAATACGTATCTACACCCCAAAGCTGCTTAGTTGTTTCTGCACTGTTCGATAGATAATTCGTCTTTTCCAATTGATATGCGGAATCATCTTTATCAAACACCAGCTGTCAGTGCAGTTTGGGTTTACTTTGCAACTCTATTTTCCATTTCCCTGGGGTCCTGTATTTGAGGACTGTATTATACCCACAAAATACATTTTAATATCTGGCTCAACTAGTTCTCCTTCATTCATGTTCTGGTTACTTTGCTTATTTTTTACATAAACTTTGGAATAAGCTTTAAATAATTTAAAATTCATTCATTTAAAAAAATCCTTTGATATTTTTTAATGAATGAAAATATGTTACCGATCCTTTCTGTCTCAAAAGACGATGCACATTTTTTCATACTCTCATCTATGTTCTCTTCATGTAAGTGTTATATACATTTGTTGTTTATTTGTATACATTATTTCTTCTATACTTAACATATATTAATATTTTAATTGGAATAGTTTTCTTCCTCATTATTTCCGTTTGATGTTGTTTGTGTAGGAGCAGAGTGTTGATTTTTGTATATTAATGTGCACCCAGGCAGCTTACCGAATTCTGGTTCTGGTTCTGAAAATTTTCCAGTTTTTTCTCTTGGGTTTTCTAGATATACAGACCCTCTCATATGCAATTCATGATAATTTCACCACCTCCTCACCAATTTTAAAACATCTCTGTCTTAGTTCATTTGCATTGCTATAAAGGAAATACCTGAGGTTGGGTAATTTACAAAGAAAAGAGGTTTATTTGGCTCACAGTTCTGCAGGCTGTGCAAGAAGTACGTTGCCAGCATCTGCTTCAGGTGAGGGGTTCAGGGAGCCTCCACTCATTGAGGAAGAAGAGAGAGGAAGGAAGCAAGAGAGTGAGTAGGAGATGCAGAGGTCTTTTTAGTAGAACCGGCACCAAGCCATTCATGAAAGATTTGCCCCATGACCCAAAAGCCTCCCACCAGGCCTCATCTCCAATATTGGGGATCAAATTTCAGCATGAGAGTTGGAGGGGATAAATATCCAAACTATATCAATTTCTTATTTCTTTCTCTTGTCTCAGTGTAATGGCCAGGACCTACCGAGCAATGTTAAACAGCAGCAGTGATTGTGGACATCTTTGCCTTGTCTCACTTTTATCGTTTTCCCATGAAATAGGAAATTCCTACGTTTGTATGAGATGGATAATAATATTAAGGATGTAGTCTTCTAATGTCATTTAATTAGGAGGTTGTTTGCTTGTTAATAAGAATGGATATTGAACTTTGTTAAATGCTTTTTAGTATCAAAAATAGTCATATTTTTCTTTTGATCTATTAATATTTTGAGATATAATAATAAATCTCCTAATATTGAAACAACCTTGAATTCTTGGAGTAAACACTACTTATCCTTATGGCATTGCTCTTTAGCTGTGCTCCCAGCTTCAATATGGTAATATTTTATTCAGGTTTATGCATTGAGTTTTGGCATCACTGTTATTTGTAAGTAGAATTTAGAATTTTCACTACTTTTTCAATGATTTCAAACAGTTCACATACATGTTGAGGTATCTAGTCTTTGATGGTTTGGTAGAATTCCTCTGTGAAAAGACCAGAGTCTTGAACCTTTTTTGTTTTTTGTTTTTGGGGGATGTATTTTTTTGATGTTTTTTCCAATTGTTTCCATGGTATGTAGTCTGTTTAGATTTTTTACTCTTTTGGGGTCACTTTTAATAATTTATATTTTCTAGAGAAGTATAAGTTTCATCTGTATTTTAGAGTTGAACAAAGTAATCTCTTAGGATTCTTTAAATGTCCTCGCATTTGTATTATTTACCTGCTCTTATTTTTTATTTTGAATATTTGTACATTCTCATTTCCTTTCTGCATGGGGATAGCTAATGGTTTGTCTATTTTATGTTCTTTTCCAAAAGAAAAATCAATTTTAAAATTTATTTATGTTTTATATTTTTGAATTCATTACTTTAATGTTATTAATTTCTTCATTCTGATTTTCTTAGTAGTATGTATTTTTTTAACTTGTTAAAATAGGATTCCTAATTAATTTTATTCTTTCTCTTGTTTAGGTATTTAACTATAAATTTTTCCCTGAGCACTGCTTCATCTGTATACCATAAGTTCTGATATATAGCTACATTTGTATCTATATCATAGCTAACCTTATAACCATATTCATATTTATTCATATAACAGACCTAAATTATTTTACTACCACTTTTCTAGATATATAGTAATATTAATTTTGATTTCATTTTTGATGCAAAAATTGTTTCAGAAGGGGTATTTTTAACTTCTACGTGGGTAGCTTTTTCACTTTTAAAAAATTAATTACTAGTTATATTGCATTGCACTCTGCGAATATTGTCTATATTTATTTTTGGATCTCTCTGAGATTCTGATAGTTCCATGAACATATGGAAAGAAAGTCTATTCTGTTTTTTAATGTATATATCCTTCCCCAATCCCATTTTTCCCCTCCCTCCTCAGATGTAACCTTATT
>CAUYSK010090084.1:0-17075 GCA_963575035.1 Avahi laniger | reverse complement strand
TGGACAACTAAAAATATATAGAAAAAATTAGCCAGGCATGGTGGCACATGCCTGTAGTCCCAGCTACTCGGGAGGCTGAGACAGAAGGATCACTTGAGCCCAGGAGTTTGAGGTTGCTGTGAGCTAGGATGATGCCATGGCACTCTAGTCCAGGCAACACAGTGAGACTCTGTCTCAAAAAAAAAAAAAAAATACATGGATAGTAAGTGTTCACTTTGATGAGGTTTTTTTTTTTTTTTTTAGAGACAGGGTCTCACTATGTTGTCCAGGCTAGCCTTGAGTTCCTGGGGGCTCAACTGATCCTCCTGCCTCAGCCTCCCAAGTATTAATAGCTGGGACCATAGGCACACATGCCACTGTGCCTGGCTCCAGTTTGATGAGTTTTGACAATTGTAGACAGCCATGTAACCACCACCCAAAATAACCTATAGACTCTTTCCACCACCTATTCCCCACCCCCACAAAGGCAGCTACTCTCTGACTAGGATAAGAATGTTCTTAAAGCTTTCCATGTATAGTTCAGTCCCAGCGTAGCAGGGAATCTGTATCCCTTGGGGATGGGGAGACATGCGTTTAAAGGTTTGAAGACCTTAGGCAAAAGAGAGATGCTGCACCTGTACCTTCCACACACTGGGAGCAGCAGCCTGCAGAGTGACAGTACAATCACCCGTAACCCTGAGCCACCCAGACCGCACTCAGGGTTTCCACACACCCAGGACTCATCCACATATTCACTGGCTGCCTCTGGTTTGCCTGCACCTGCATTTGTGAACACAGGTCCCGTGACTGGTGGTCTAGAAGGTGTGCACGCAAACGTGGGTACCTGGTTGGAGGGAGTGCCCCTGCGTGGGCAGAAGGGAGGCATGGAGGAGAGAGCCTGGGCTTGGTGGTCCATGGGCAACCCCACGCTGACCTGCATTTCTCCCTGCCAGGCTGTTCTTTGCTGGAGCCAGAGAGGGCCACCTTCCCAGAGTGCTGGCCATGATCCACGTGAGGCGCTGCACCCCAATCCCAGCCCTGCTCTTCACAGTAAGGGCCCTTCCTGCTGCCAACCCTACGCACATCCTCCCTCTCTTTGTGCCTACTCTAAGCTGGGGGTTCACACTTTCCACACATGCCCCTTGCACCCTGGTCGACTCCTAGGTCTCACTGGGTCTTAGAGAATCTGGCAAATGATAGTCACGAGCTTTAATAATATCATGGGATCCAGCAAGGAAAGACCCTGAGTCCTGAAACACCTAAGGCCCTCAGCCTGGCTCATTTCCATTCCCCGTCCTTTTGGGTCAGACTGAGCTGACTGCCTCAGGATTCTCCAACCTCACAAAGAAACTTCTCCACCCAGGCTCTCCTCGCACCTGTAACCACAGGGTTGCAACACTGGGCCTCTGCTCCTGACTGGTCCTGGCAGACACCTGCCTTTCTCCATTTAGTTTTTTGCATCAGGGTGCCCAGTCTCTTGGGAAACCTCATTGAAACAAATTCAAGGTTAAGGGTACATTCAATAAGAAAAAGCATAAAGACAGGAAGACTGGTAAATTGAAGAGGGAGGAAAGGAAACTTGGGATGGGGAAGAAATGGGGGTCAAATGTGCCCATAGAGGAACCATTTAGAGAGAACTAAAGGAAGGAATAAAGAATTGTCCTCACTGAGTCTTTCGAGTTATTTCTGTTCTCCTTATGTATCTTGAATAAAACATTAGAAATGACTGGTCCAGCAGAGAAGCAGCTAGAGATCAGGAAAACAGAGCCCTTGGGAGTCGAGAGCATTGTGCAACACTAGGAGGAATTTCAGAATGTCAGATATAGGATGAAGGTCACCTCGATTGGTTAGTTGTGAAAGGTGGCTGGAGAGATGATATGCCCAGTGGGCCACACGCTTTTTTTTTTCAATTTGAGCTGCCGGTGCAGTACTGTGACTGCAAAATTAAGTACAGCAAGAATCAGGCCTATTCACCCGGTAAAATCTTCTCAATTATTCTCACCATCAGACCTCATGGAAGAACTGAACTTTTTATTGGCCTTTACAAATCATCAGAGGGAAAGAGTGTGGTTTTGAGAGAGAGTAACAGAGATGATTTTGAAGTTGCAAAGTGGACTCCATCAAGAAAACCTCATGGGCATGTTAAGAGGGTTAAATGAGTTAATATTTGTAGAATGCTAAAAATAGGACCTGACACATAGTAAGTGCTTTGTAACTGGTTATGAAATTAAGAAAGAGGCCGGACGCAGTGGCTCACGCCTGTAATCCTAGCACTCTGGGAGGTCAAGGCGGGAGGATAGCTTGAGCTCAGGAGTTTAAGACCAGCCTCAGCAAGAGCAAGACCCCATCTCTACTAAAAATAGAAAAATTAGCCAGGCGTGGTGGTGTACACCTGTAGTCCCAGCTACTCAGGAGGCTGAGGCAGGAGGATCACTTGAGCCCAGGAGTTTGAGATTGCTGTGAGCTAGGCTGATGCCACAGTACTCTAGCCTGGGCAACAGAGTGAGACTCTGTCTAAAAAAAAAATATGAAATTAAGAAAGAGAAGAAAGGAAGGGAAGGAGAGAAGGAGGCAGAGAGAGAGGAAGGAAAATAAATTAGATGACTCAGCCAGGAGGAAAGGATGAGGGCAAGAATAAAGCATTAATCTGCAGTTAACAATCTTCCCTAGGGGATAAAAAATTAGAAATTAGCTTGAGCTATAACCAAGAGAGAAATGTAAATGAGACCAGGGCTGACAGAACCAGGTAACACTAGTGTGGCCAGTTCATGGCCAGATTGGTTAGTGCCCATGCTATACCAGTGGTTAAATATTTTGATTATCACCCCTGCAATAAGAAAGAACTTCCAAGCAATGAAGGTGTTAGTAACAGCCTGGGTTACTAAGAGAGGTTGTCAAGTCTCCATTTTGAGACATGGCGTTGTGCATCTGAAGGCTTGGGAACAGCCCCTGACCTGTACACACTCCTCCAGTCTCCGAATGCCTTTCTGATAACTGACGAGCTCCTCCCCTTTCCCCAGTGCATCTCCACCCTGCTGATGCTGGTCACCAGCGACATGTACACACTCATCAACTACGTGGGCTTCATCAACTACCTCTTCTATGGGGTCACGATTGCTGGACAGATAGTCCTTCGCTGGAAGAAGCCTGATCTCCCCCGCCCCATCAAGGTGAGAGAACCTCCCTTAGGGGTCCCCTCTCCTTCTTCTATGGTTCTAGCTGCAGGTCATAGTTTTAAATCACCTCTGTTCTTAGCTGCTGGCCACAGACCATCATCTCTATGAAGGTAGCAGACCCTTTGGGAAGCAAGGACCATGTGCGAATGGGACGGCCATGTCCATTCTCCAAGGGGAACAGGACCAGAGCAAATCGCAGCTTGGGGATAAGATTAAATGTCACTTTCATCATGTCATTCCTTTCTTCCCTACCACTCTAGGTCTTGAACTCCAACTGACTTTTCAAGATTCTCTTATCTTTCTAACACTTCTCCCTGCCCCTCCACATAGCCGGCTTCTCCATGTACTATGTCTCTATTCCAGAATGCATTTCCTCCTCCCGTCAGCCTATCTAAATTCTAACCATTTTCCAAATGGGCCTCGAGTACCTCCTCTATTTTGAAGCTTTCCAGTCCACTTTTACAGCCCTCCACGATCCTCCCTTTTTAGAGTCCTGTGGGCCTACGCATAGTAGGCTGCTCAGAGAACCGAATCATCGCTGCAAGAACTAACTTTGTGGTAGGAATAAATGAGATTGCTCAGAGCAAGACATGCTAGAGTGTATGGGTTCTCCTATGAATCAGAAGAACAGAGGATAGCCTGGAGCTATTTGAACAATCCTATTCTAGAGACAGAAACTAGATGCTTCTAGAAGATTCTTCTAGCTGAGAAAGGCTCTCAGTTCCCCACTGGCATTTTCACTGCTACTTTTCTCTCACCCTTAGAAAACATGCTAGAGGGCAGAGGAGGTAGAATGACCCCATGTCCTCCCTACCTGCCTGAGGGGAGGACAAGGAGGAGGGTGGCTGCATCAGGGCTGCCCCTGGAGTCCTGAAGAGGATGCTCTTGGGAACACCCCGCATGTGGTCAGCAAGGAGGGAACTGATGCTTCCTTCTGAATGAAAGTGAAAGCCCCAGGCTGCTTTATACTATGATGGGTTTCCTGATTTCTTGAGTCTTGGCAGACTTTTCTCAGACTGCTTCAGAGAAACAGTTTGGGGTTGATCTTGGTGTGAGGGATGGACATTCACCACGTTGTGGCCAGATGAGGCCTGTCTCGAAGTGGGCCAGGAGCAGGGAGCCTGGGTGACCTAGGTCACGTTCTTCCTGCACCTCTCCTCTGCCCTAGGGCCCCAGCAAACGTGCACGGATGTGTGGCAAGCTTCTCAACCCCCATGGGCATCTCTGGCCACCGTAGGCTCCTGGCACTGATGATGAGGCCTTGTCTGAGCCCAACCGGGAGGGAAGATGTGGGCAATGAGGATCCTTCCGTCCCTAGTCCCCCCACCCTCTCCTGTCCCACTGCCCAAGTCATCAACATTTGTTGCTATAGCACCTGCCCTATCAGGGCTTGAGGTGGGAGCTGCAGAGCTGAGTGAGGCCCAACCTTTGCGCTCAAGAACGCTTCCCTGTGGGGAAGAAGAGAGGGGGTGCCCCGAGCCTGGGGCTGCGGGAACCACACAGCTCACAGTGCCTCTTCTCCACAGATCAACCTGCTGTTCCCCATCATCTACTTGCTGTTCTGGGCCTTCCTGCTGGTCTTCAGCCTGTGGTCGGAGCCGGTGGTGTGCGGCACCGGCCTGGCCATCATGCTGACAGGAGTGCCTGTCTATTTCCTGGGTGTTTACTGGCAACACAAGCCTAAGTGTTTCAATGACTTCATTGGTGAGTTTTTGGAGGCTCTGGGGTGGCTAGAGGAATGGAGTGGTCAGTGACGGGACAGACGAGCCACCAGGATCAAGAGGCCCAGGCTCACTTTGCCCTGAGTCCACAGAGCTCTGTAGGAGCTGGGCTCAGGAAAGGCAGAAGTCTTCCCAGAGACCTCTGAGGAGTTTCCACGCAGACCTTAGAGCCTCAGACACAGGCGACCTGTCAGCCCTCCTGTAGGAGCTGCCGCAGGCTGGGTGGAGACCAGCAGAGACTCTGGAATTGGGGTCAGTAAGCATAGGGAAGGTGGAAGGCTGGGCCTGGATGAGCGAGGGGCAGCTGACAGAAGATGCAGGAGGCAGATGAGGTGGCCATCTCCTGGAGAGGGAGTCTCCAAAAGGCATTGACTGCTGAGGCCACACCTGGGGTGGGAGAGCTGGGAAGGGCCATGGCCTGGTTGGCCAGGCTGATGGGATGCTCAGCACCGACCTGGTTTCTGCATGATCTCCTTCCACAGAGTTGCTAACCCTGGTGAGCCAGAAGATGTGTGTGGTCGTGTACCCCGAGGCAGAGAGGGACTCAGGGACAGAGGGGACAAGTGATGACATGGAGGAGCAGCGGCAGCCCATCTACCAACCCCCTGCCCCCAAAGACAAGGACTTGGTGGGGCAGCCCCAGCCATGAGGACTGCCGTCCCGCAGCAGCTACTCTCCCCTTCATCCCCTTCCTGCCTTCCTTCCCTGCCTGGGTCCCCCAACACACACACACACACACACACACGCCTCCTTGCTTCTGTCAGGCAGGGTAGGACCTGGGTGTGGGTGGTGAGAAATTATAAACAAAGACACTGACATTTGTACCCAAAGAACCTGCCTCTCACCCCAGTGCTGCCCACACTGAGCTGTTAGAGAGGAACGGAGATGCCAAGGGCAGGGCCCTCCCTCCAGGCCACAACTCAGCTGCCTCCTCGGGAACCTGAGTTCACAACTGCCTTCCCTCCTACTCCTGAGCCAAGGGAGGCCTCCGTTCAGACAGCAGTGGCAGCCCCAGTGAGTTGGCCGGGGGGACAGATCAAGGAAATGTATCACCAGTGAAGGTCGGCTGGAGAGACCCAAACCCCTCTCTGTTCACCAGGGGCCCAAAGTCAGGGTGGATGCCGCCCTCTGCCCTCTTCCCCCGGCTCCCGCCATACCTCCACCCACCCCAGCCTGGACTCGCTGTCAGGGTAAGGCTCCTTTCAGGGCAACACCTCCCCACTGAGCAAGGGACCAAGGAGAAGGAGGGCTGCTCCAACTCCTCCCCTCAAGCCAGGCTTGTGGAATGGATTGAGAAAGGTTCAGATTGCAGAGACCCAGCCCTGCCCCTGCCTCCTGCCTCCTGCCCAAATGTGGTGCCAAAGCTTCTGGAAGCCAGAATGTCTTCTTACTCTTAATGTAATGGACATCACTCTCCTAGTGACAAAGCAGCTCAGCAGCTCCCCTCCCACCCTAGGGAAGGAGCAGTCCCCCGTCAGCCCTGCAGCCACACCCCAGCACACTCGCCCTGAGCCAGCGCTGCCCCCACCAGACCTCGTCCTCCCTGGACCTTGGCTCGGGGACTGGGTGTGAAGGATCCCCAAGTCCTTCAGGCCTGAAATCAGAGCCAAATCAGCCTTAAATCATGCCCCCATCCAAGAACTGGGCCTAAAAATACTCCTTTATTTCTAACTCTCTGAACGACCTGGTATTAAATGCCTCCCCTGGGAGGAAGGGCACCTTCCCACCCCGCCGCAGAGGGGCCCATTCCACATCCTCGGAGACCGCTTGGGGAGAGCCTGTTCCCCACCCCTCCCCCAACTCAGATAACCTCCCTCCTCTCCAGTCTCACCACTGTCTTGTCTTGGGACAGGATGGGAGGGCAGTGGCAGGATGGCACCCACTCTGGAGACCCTCAGAAAGGCCCCCTGTGGTATGCAGCCTTCTGACTGTCCCCTGTGCTCCAGAGGAAGTCTCAATGTTCGCCCTGGGCCTTGCAGCCTCCCCAGCCACACCTGCTGCGCTAGGACACAGAGCAGGATTCTCTCTGTGCACCCCCTGCATTCCGTCTGCTTAAACTGGGGTACCCAGGAGCCCCTCCTGGCCCAGGTCATGTCCCCCAGCTCCCCGCCCGGCTTGCCTGCCCCATGGATGGTGAGATGCCACGTTTGGTCCGAGTATGGCCCCTTCCATGTAGAGCCAGGCAGGCTGGGATTGGCCCCTGGAGGGTCAGGGGACCATCTTCCTGTTCCTTCCCATTCCTCCAGCCTCCTCATCTCCTTCAATTATTATTTTTTTGTAAAGTGGATGCCTTACTTTTTGGATAAATATTTTTGAAGATAGTATTTCTATTTCTTTCAGATTTTTAATGTAAGGTTGTTTTGGGGGGTAGACTGAGTTAGAACCTTGATAATAATCTTCTGTCTTTAACTTGGCTTAGGTTTTAGAGTTTCGTTTGTTTTGTGAAGAGTTTTTTTTTTCTTTTGATGTAATAAAATTTTAAATGGAAATAAAGTTTGTGGTGTTGATAATTAAGTCAACTTCTGAGACAAGAATCACCAGGCATTTCGGGTGCCTTCCAGGATGGCATTCCTAAAAGCCGTGCTCTCCGTGACTTCCACTATCCAGGCCTCAGTGCCAGCACATTCAAACAACTGTCTCTTTGAACCAAAAACACTGTCAAAAGACAAAATTGCAACAAATTTAGTTTAAAGATTTCATTGGCTTTTTTCACAATTCCAGAACCAGGCAACACCTCATTGCATAAAATAGAATAAGTGTTCCCATGAGAGGAGTAGAAGCCTGCCTTTATGCAGAAGAGCTAAAGAAAGCAGATAACTTTTCAAAGTTAATTTTCATTGTAAAGGGGGCCTGGGAGACATAACAATAGAAAAATAACTGATTGGTTAACATCAGGTTACTTTAGGCTACCTTTTTTGTGTGAGGATTAAAACAAAGGGAAGTTCATTATCATGCCAATTGAAGATTTTTAACTGGCATGTTTGGGAAAATGGCTGTTATCTGTGCCTCGAGGTCCGATAACAGTTTAGGCTTGATGACAACTTAGTTTAGGCTTGGTCACGTGGAACTTTAGCATGGGTGACTCCGTCTAGATTTTTGGTCTGATCTGTGGTGGCCTCGTGCAGGAGCTTAGTCCAAAACAATGGCCTCCTATAATTTCTATCTAACAACACTCTCATTCCTTCTGTGGAGTCACGAAGTGTTATTAAGTTCCTGCTCTCTGCACCACACTGAGAGCCTGCAAACAGGGAGGAAGAGCTCATTACTACCCAGGTGGGAATGTGGAAGGCAGAGACAGCACCAAGGTGAGTCGGGGGAAGAAAGACAGGGACAGTCCTCCCAGAGCCTCACCAGCAAAGGCTTCTCACACCGAGACAGCCAGGCTGAGCTGGGAAAGACTCAGGGTCCAAGGGGCTCAATGGGAGGGCGTGGGAGGTGGGGCTGGGTTTACTCAGCTGTACAGAGATATGTGAGAGGAAGACTAGCAGGACCGTTGGACTAGGACCAGGGAAAAGGAGGAAGCAGGTGAGATAGGTACTAGCACTTTCTGGTGTTTTGGATTAATTGCTAGAGGAAGTTAATGGGATTAGACCCAGTCATCACTTCCTGTCCCTGCCTTTATGGGCAGCTGTCCCAGGGTCCTGTCTGGCATCATACCAGCATCAGTACTGCTGACAGACATGTGGAAGGGGACCGGTTGTTAAGACATCACCCTTGACCATCTGGGATACCGTGAGGACACAAGCAAGCAAGACATCTCCACTCCCAGTCTTGGCCTGGCCCCAAGACATCTGCTTTGTGGCTGTCATTCTTCCAGACAGGCTGGAAGCACCATTCACAGGGGCAAACACTTGGCTCCTAGTTCCAGACTGGCCAGCAAACAACTGTGTGTCCTTGGGCAAGTCACCTTACCGGTTTAGCATTTTAAAGGGGTAGGGTTGGACCTAACTTCAAATGGTTCCTCAATCTTCCAACTCTAGGATGCCCCAAAAGGGCAGAGGCCAGTCTTGTGCAAGAGGCTATTCTCCAAGCCTCACATCCACCCCCTGGGACCCCTCTTCCCCAACACATACACCTTTCCTTTCCCTGCCTGCCCCAGGTCTCCTCCGTGTTGCCCTGTTAAGGCAGGTCCAGCCCCTATCCCCTCTCACTCCATGGAGACACTTGCCCCCGGGGAACCCCTCTCTCTCTCTGTAAGATGACACCTGCTGATCTTTTCAAACTGGTCAAATGGGCAAATGTGGGGCTCCTCCTGGACAACATGTATTTATATTTAACCTGGGCCTTTACCCTGTCTTGGCCCTGTCAGTCACTTTAATGCAAGGAATTTCACATGCTCTGACCTTAGAATCTGGGAACGTTTTAGAAGTCGCTGAAATCGTAGCTGCTTATGCATTTGTTTATTAATATAGTCACACGACAAATCTTTTTGTGACCATTGTGTCCAAATATGTTACAAAATGGAAACAGCAAATTTATTCCTGGATTTTCCAAGTCAGCTTCAGACATCAAATATTTTATTCCATGGTCCCCATAAAAATTTTCAGATATGTCAACCCACCTGTCCTTAATTTTTAATTCAGGAAATATGGTCACCATAGTTGAAGAGGTCCAAAAGATGTATCTGACCCTACCCTCAAAGAGCAAATAGTCTGGGGGGAAAGAAGCCAGGAATGCACATGGTGCATGTGCGCACTCGGTGGCATCACTGACCACCCACAGGGGAACCACCTGCCCATGGACCTCCCCAGCTGAGCTGTGAGCTTCCACTGGCAGGAGTTGAACCCAACATGTCCCTAGAGCCTGTGCAGTGCCTGGTAGTAGCTTATGTGCTCAACAATTCTCGTCAAATTGAGGCATCAGGCAACAAGTAGTGCATCCGTTTAGGAGACATAGATAAAACCACAATGGGGACGGGCGTGGTGGCTCATGGCTGTAATCCTAGCACTCTGGGAGGCCAAGGTGGGAGGCCGAGGTGGGTGGATCCCTCAAGGTCAGGAGTTCGAGACCAGCCTGAGCAAGAGCAAGACCCCGTCTCTACTAAAAAATAGAAAGAAATAATCTGGACAACTAAAAATATATATATAGAGAAAAAATTAGCCGGGCATGGTGGCGCATGCCTGTAGTCCCAGCTACTCGGGAGGCTGAGGCAGGAGGATCGCTTGAGCCAGGAGTTTGAGGTTGCTGTGAGCTAGGCTGACACCATGGCACTCTAGCCCGGGCAACACAGTGAGACTCTGTCTCAAAAAAAAAAAACCACAATCTGAGGTGAAAGGAACTGTGACCAATTCCTTTACAGACATTATCTTATTTACAGTTTCATTAAGCAACACTGTGAAGGAGGCACTACTACTGCTACTTTACAAGTGAGATTAAGTAACTTGCCCAAGGTCATCAAGCTGGTCAGTGACAGGGGCCAGATTTGAGCCCAGTTCTCTCTGACACTTCATGGCCATGCTCTGCTGTCTTCCTGTTGGGAAAGTCTTGGCTCACCGAGGAGATGGCACTGGAAGGAGACCTGTTACAAAGTCACTAAGATAATACACATGCACTGTTTCAGCTAATCCAAGCAGGTAGCAACCGCAGTGACAAAGGGAAAATGACCCTGCTGCCTGGGGAGGGCTTCTTTCCTCTCCTGAGCAAGAATCTCCCAGCCCTTGACTGGCACTGCCCACCCCCTTCCTGTCCAGAGCCCCCACCCTGCCCTGACATGCAGAGCGCTGCCCGCCTCGGCCAGACCCCTGGTTACTGGGAAGCACTGAAGCCAGCACATGGCGGCAACGTCAGCACCAGCCAGGGAGGAGAGTGCCGGGATCAGTTATCTCGCACGGCCTGAGCTGCTGACTTTCTCATTTCCTGCCAGCTCTATTTGCACACCTCCCACTTCCTCCCGTGTCCAGTTCACTAGCTAGTGACACAGACTTCCCCTCCCCATGGTGGCCCTTGGTGAAGAAAATTCTCTGAAAGACCTCTGAGTCACACAGCAACCCCTTCCCCACCCCTCAGTCCCAGGGCCATTTCCAGAACCAGCCCAGGGCCCTTTCTTCCAAGGTGAACCAGGCATCTTGGAATGACCTTGGGCAGCTCAGCCTCTCAGCCTTGTTTTCCTTTGTTTGTTTACAAAGGAGGGATGAAAATACGGTCTGCCTTGCCTATTTACCTACTTAACTCAGGGAAATGGTCAGCACAAAAAATTGTATGTTTCAACAAGAGAAAAAGCATTAATTTATCAGAAAGCCCAAGGCCTAACCATTGTCATTATTTCAAAGTAGGGGAGGAGACAGAATTTCTCCTGATTGAGACAAGGCCCTGGGCCCAGCACTCCCAGCCTGCCCTTTCTCCCTTTAACTGCTCTGCAAGCCCTCATCCCGGCCACATTTCCTCTTCCCATCTGGAGATGCCCACGATGTCTTGCGCTGTGGGATGCTGCCCTCTGCTGTCCACCTGACTCCTGACCACAGCGGCCCCCTCGAGCCCAGAAATTTGGACCGATATTGCCACCTCGTGGTCCACAGAGGCATTGCCGCCAAACTGAAGTAGCTCAGCTTTGAAATGGGGAGGAGAAATCTCCTCGTGTGGTTCCTGATATCTGTCTCCGGGATGCCCGCCGATCTCCTCACACCAGCTCAGGGCTTTCGGGGGAAGCACATCTGGCCATACTTTAAGCCGTGCACAGAAAGCACCTGGGGTAGGTCTGGGGGTAGGGAGGATGGAAAGAGGATACTATTACATTTGCATTTTTTGTTTTAGTGTTCAATGCCACACATATCCTCTGCATTTACCCCGCTGTAGCCTACTCACAGTGGCCCAGCCCTTGGTGTGCCCAACTTATAAAAACTTCTGGCCCCACAGGGCACCCATGGCATTTGCTGGTAATAAAAGAGCCAGTAATATATTTCTGTGTGTCCTTTTCTTTCCACTAGACCTACAGCCCCTTTGGGAGATGAAATCCAACAGGTTAAATCTACCACAGGTGCCTCTGACAGGAGGGAGTGGGGAGTTCCCAGAGGAAAGAGAAAAGGGAAGTGGGGGATAAGCCCAAGAGGTGCAGAGAGGGAGGTAGGATCTTCTTCTAAGAGACCCTACAACAGAGCCCCAGAAAGAGGTGATGACCTAAGACACTTCTCAAGCCTCACAAGAGGAAGTAGACCCAAGAGACACACACTGGAGGTCAGAGAACGACCATGCAAAAGGAAAGACAGCAAACTGAGCTGCAGCGAGCTCCTGAGCTGCAGCCCAGGGCACAGGAAACGGGAGGCAGAGCCTCAGGCCCAGAGTGGGGGGCAAAGTGCCATCCTGAGCCTCTTGCAGCAAAGGACAGCTGGAAAAGAGAGGACTGGAGCCACCAGAGGAGGAAAGCTATCTGTTCCGAGGGTAGCTATCTGGGCCTAGGGTGCAGGGCCCAAGTCCTGACCAGGTGCCTCAGCCAGGCCCGGGCATTCAGGGAACTGTGCCAGTCTGCTAGAGGTAGCGAGGGCTGGGAACACATCAGTATTTGGGCTACTGCACAGACCCTGTGCAAAAACCTAGCAAGTGAGCATACTCTGGACCACAACACAGGCCCCCATGTATGGCCTAGAACCTATCACTATGCCCCAAATCCCTCAAACGACATCACCCCTGGTCTGCACCCAGGAGAATGCTCTGGGAGGTGGGGCTACAGAGGGAACTGACTGTCCCTGGGGGTAGGTGGAGCCCAGCACTGGGGGGACCCAGAGGAAGGCGTGTCAAGGGAGGAGTTCAGACCAAGCTGGGGGTCGGCACTGGAAGAGGGCTTCCTCTGTTCACTCTGACTGGGCACCTCATTCTGCACAGAACGTTTTGGAAGTCAGAGCGAGGAGGACACTCAGAGTGAGGGGTTGCCCTCATTGAGGATTTGGAATCCCCTGGGCTTAACAGGGAGTGGGGAGGCATTCCCAGAAGCATCAGCTCCTGGGCATCTCCAGAACCCTGGCTTGGACCCTGACCAAAGGATGCCCCCAACTGCTGAATAAGCCAGAAGTCCCCTTTCTCTAAAGCCTGCATCCATCCCTCTGGGGTGTGCCCTGCCCCTCCCTGAGTCACCCCAGGGAGAGAGAGGGGGAAAAAAGGGAAGAGAAGAGAGGCATTTACTACAGAGGAAGGAAAAGGAAGCAGAGCAGAGGAGGGAGGAGAGAGGCCACACAGGAGGAGACAGAGGAGAGTGGAGAGGGCAGGTCTAGGGCAGGCCCAGGGCAGGAGAAGATCTAGAGAGGGCAGGCTGAGCACCCCAAGGGGCGCCCCGAGAGCAGGCGGGGCAGGGAGCCCAGGGGGCGGGCCGGCCATGTCCCACGGGACCTACTATGAGTGTGAGTCTCGGGGCGGCCAGCAGCCACTGGAGTTCTCAGGGGGCCAAGCCGGGTCCGGGGAGCTGGGGGACATGTGTGAGCATGAGGCCTCCATCGACCTCTCTGCCTACATCGAGTCTGGGGAGGAGCAGCTGCTCTCCGACCTCTTTGCTATGAAGCCTGCTTCTGAGGCCAGAGGCCTGAAGGGCCCTGGAACCCCTGCCTTCCCCCACTACCTGCCTCCTGATCCACGGCCCTTCGCCTACCCCCCACATACCTTCGGCCCAGACAGGAAGGCTCTGGGGCCTGGCATCTACAGCAGCCCGGGGAGCTACGACCCCAGGGCTGTGGCGGTGAAAGAGGAGCCCCGGGCGCCCGAGGGCAGCCGAAGCGCCAGCCGAGGCAGCTACAATCCCCTGCAGTACCAGGTGGCACACTGTGGGCAGACAGCCATGCACCTGCCCCCGGCGCTGGCAGCACCTGGCCAGCCTCTGCGCGTGCTCAAGGTAAGAGCAGGCCAGTTCTCCTCCCTGCCACCCAGGGCTGGAGAGAGGCCGCTGTGGGTGGAGGAAGTGTGAGCTCCCCGCTTACGCTGCCAAGTCTGTGTGTGGTGCTGCTCTGTGAAATTGACCCACCCCAAGTCCTCTGTGCTCGCTACCGGACCACGACCCCCTTTCCTTCTCTGCGAATTCACTCCCACCTGGCCCAGCGTGTCCTGAAGCCCCTGTGGCCAGCTGACTTACCTATCTCAGGCCTCACCAGCTTCTCTGCTGCCCACCGTGCCCCCTCCTCTTGTTTCTTGCCGCCTGCCTCTAGAAGAGGAAATGCCTGCTGACCGTAGAACAGGAGACTCGAGATAGATGAAGGACAGTGTCTGCAGAGTGTGAGAACACGAAATGGAGTTCGGTCTCAAGCGGAGGACCCTGTGCGTCTGGGCCACCATCTAGCACAGAGGCAGGGCAACGACAGTTTGACCTGGGAGACAGGAGCTGGCTCTGAATCCAATTCCTCTGATGCCCCAAGTGTACCCTGGCTGCTGCCATTCCTGCCCCTCATCCACTCTGCCTCTGGCCGCCCCTCACCTCTCCGTCCCTCTCTGCTTTCCCCTCAGGCCCCTTTGGCCACTGCCACAGCCCCCTGCAGTCCCCTCCTCAAGGTGCCCTCCCCAGCTGGCCCCTTGCACAAGGGCAAGAAGGCAGTGAACAAAGACAGCCTGGAGTACCGGCTGCGGCGGGAGCGCAACAACATCGCAGTGCGCAAGAGCCGTGACAAGGCCAAGAGGCGCATTCTGGAGACGCAGCAGAAGGTGCTGGAGTACATGGCAGAGAACGAGCGCCTCCGCAGCCGCGTGGAGCAGCTCACCCAGGAGCTAGACACCCTCCGCAACCTCTTCCGCCAGATCCCCGAGGCAGCCAACCTCATCAAGGGCGTTGGGGGCTGCAGCTGAGCCTGGCTGGCGGACTGTGGGCACCAGGACCCCTGGCCTGGCATGACCCTCGGGCTCCCCACCCTGCTGGGGCCCTAGAACCCTTCACAGGCTGAGCCTGACACATAGACCATGGACAAATGGCAGGGGGGTGGCAAGGGAGGACAGGACCCAGCATAATGATTCTGTGGCTGAATAAAATTGCACTGTGACTCAGTGCTGGACTGTTCACTAGGCCTGGGCCTGGGCCGTGTGTGTGTGTGTGTGTGTGTGTGTGTGTGTGTGTGTGTGTGTGTGTGTGTTCGTGGCATGGAGGACCCCAAGGGCAGGGGAGCATGGGGCTGGCTCTAAAACCTCATTTCCACGCCCAGAGGAGCATGTGGGAATACAGATGTGCTGCCCACAGCCCTTCCCAACACACCACACAGCCCACTCTGCTCTCCCCCCACATCCTCATCATCCCCTTCTGTGAGCTGAAGGCACACTCCCCACCACCCACAGGGCCTGGAGCAGCCCACGGACACTGTCCCAACAGACACCGTGGCTTGCAGGGAGAGCCAGCACCATGCAGACCCTTGTGCCCAGGCCTGCTCTCTCTCACCTTGAGGAATAGGTCTGGGAGCTCCTGCCCTGGGAGGACAAGGGAAAGTTTCTGCCATATTCACGGTCCCCTAGCTCTTGATCCAGCACTCGATCTCTTCTCCCCAATTCCACAGCCTCAGTCTACTAGACAGACAGCCCCACACACACTTCTCCCACCCACACTGCCATCTTTGTCCCTCATCCCGGGGGGGCTCTGGGTTCCTTAAGCTTGAGAATCTGAGTGCTTGGGAGAGGAATCAGTTGGGAAAGACGCAGTGAAACCTCACATTCAAAGCATTTTCTTTTCCATTGAAAGAGGCAGAACAGCACAGTAACTAAGAGCCTTGGTTTGAATCTTCCTCTGAGACTTACTAGCTGAGTGATCTTGAGCCAGTTACGTTTCCTCTCCGTGCCTCAGTTTCCTCATCTGCAAAATGGAAGTAATATTAGTAACCACCTTATAGTGTTGTTATATTCACAGAAAAACAGAGCCTGCCACATGGCAAGCATGAATATTTGTTATGGTTTCATTTTGCTAGGTATTGAAAGGGCCTCAGAGATCTCACCTAAACTCTTCATTTGGAGGAAACCGAGGCCTCAGAGAGGGGAAGGGACTTACCCAGAGCCACACAACTGTTTGGAGGCACAACCAAAGTTAGGCACAAAAATCACAGATCTCAAGGGTTGCTGATGAGACCTCAAGAGATCATCTGGTAGGCTTTGTCCTCAGACAGGCAAGATAGTGTGAGCCACATTTCATAGATAAAGTAGTTGAGGGCCAGAGGGGATAAGAGACATCTTCTGGAGCTCACTCAGTCCTTTTGCCGTCTCTCTGTTGCGTGCTGCACCCTCCCCTCAAGGATATACAGCACAAGAGGGCACACGAATCACATTCAGTAAGTAATCATGAGTAGTCCCACAGTGTCAGAGGCCCGGGGACAGCCTGAGCACCAAGGAATAAGTTTCTGGAGACGGAGAGAGAGTGTGTCTGGATCATCCTGCTCTGCCCCCCGTGGTAGAGCACCGCGTCTCAGGCACCTGCGTGCACCATGTCACCATATTTATCTCACCCAAGACCCAGCCCCTTTCCTGCCTTTGCCTCTGTGTCTCTCGGGCACTGTCCCTCCTTCCTCCCTGTCCTGGGGCCCTTTCAGTGGGGGGACAGACGGGAGCCTTCTGAGCCTGGGGGAGGGGGAATGTGCCCGAGGCTGTGGGCACCTGGGAGAATCCTTGCACCTTCCTTTCAGCCCAGAGGGATGGGTTGCATAAGGGGGGTTGTACAGAACATGGCAAGTGACTCAACTACAGATTTCCTCCTCTCATCTCAAGACCACTGCGCTTTGACTTATTCTCAAGGTGCGGGTGATGGGACCTGGGTTGCTTCAGCATCAACCCCAAGCTTCTTTTCCATAGCTCCTCCACCCCGTCAGCCCCTGGGGGCCAAGTCCGGTGGAGCCTTTCCCCACCTCCCCAGTGCCATCCCAGCATGACGTGGAGCAGCTGAGCACATCCCAATCCTTCATGTCACATCATGTCCCAGGGAGATGATGCTTAGCAGGAAGGCACACTCTAGAAAGAGGCTTCCAACCCTCAGATGGTTTTCACCAAAGCAATTTATTCAGTGAGTATTTGTTGAGCATCTTTTTTTTTTTTTTTTTTGAGACAGTCTCACTCTCTTGCCTGGACTAGAGTGCCGTGGCGTCAGCCTAGCTCACAGCAACCTCAAACTCCTGGGCTCAAGCAATCCTTCTGCCTCAGCCTCCTGAGTAGCTGGGACTACAGGGCTAATTTTTGCTATATAGATTTTTAGCTGTCCAATTAATTTCTTTCTATTTTTGGTAGAGACGGGGTCTCGCTCTTGCTCAGGCTGGTTTCGAACTCCTGA
>CAUYSK010090081.1:0-18169 GCA_963575035.1 Avahi laniger | reverse complement strand
GGGAAGGGCATGCCTTTAACCCTCGCTTGGGTGAGGCAAAGACATAAAGTGTAACCATAATGTTTGTACCCTCATAATACCCTGAAATAAAAAAAAATAATAATAATAATAAAAAGAAGAACTTCAAAACAAGACTTTTTTTTGTTTTCTTTAGAGAATTAATTTCCAATATTAAAGTACCTTTCATATTGCTACCTTTCATATTGTTAGATCAGTCACTCAACATCAAATTTTTATCCCAATGGGTCATTTTAAAAAAACTGAAAGCAACTTCAACTTCTGCATCACAATGAATAGTATAGGCAGAGATAAAGAGGGTCAGATACATAGGCTGCTAGAAGGTCTAAACCAGGTTTACTGATTTTCATTTATTTCTTGCTCCTTAATCAGTTTGGAGGCTCATGTAAAGGAAGATTTGAAGGGAGAATAGGTTCAAGAACAAGGGATAGAGTGATTATGTCCCTGGAAGTTGCAAGAATTGCCTGGCCTTTGACTTGGGATGATCCCTAGATACGTGAGGCTCAGAGCAAATTGTTAAGCACATTATGTAAATAAGAACTATCTCCAGAGAAGACACATAGCCTCACACACACTCACAGACACATACACACAGAACACACATTCTCATCACACTATTAGAATCACGCAAGGCACCACCATTCCTCAAGCACATGACCCCCCTACCAACCTAGAGAAGGCATAATCACTTACATGAAATTTAGAAACTCGACCACGGTTTTTTCCTAAAGAATTAGTTTTGTTTTGTTTTTTTAAAAATACGTCCATGGTCCTTATTCCCATGAGAAACCTGCCATCAGGGTAGCTCTTCGAATTGAAGCCAGCAAGGATACCCCACCTTTCTTAGCGTACAGATTTTTTCTTCAACAAGTAATTCCGGAATACTTACTGTCTTCATATGCTACTGAGCCCACTTGCACCACTGCGACACAGAAACAAAATATTATGTGGATTACGTTGTATTGTGGATTGTTTGCACATGTTTCTCTCCATGAGTAGTGAAAACTAGATGAGACACTGTAGTCAAGTCAAAGGCCTCCAAAGGAAGAGCAGGGCACACCACTGGAAAGGATATGGGCTTCTCCTGGAGGATGTATCTCTGATGTCCACTTAGATTGACAAGTACAAAACACTTCATCCAAGGAGAAAACATTGCTTCTAAGGAAAAGCACCACTGGGATATAGTTTACAACCTAGTACTGCCATATGCAAATGTCCTTTGGGATCAGAGATCAGTTGCTAAGGGTCTCTTTTTCCATCAACCAGAAAACAGTAGTTAATATCCATAATGTGCATTGTCATGTTTTCATTTTTGAAGTCAATTGAAAAAGAAAGAAACCAAGATAGCAACATTTCTATTTTGGGCAAAGCAAGGCAACCTTACCCTCACATTTCATGGTCTCTTTTCACCTACCTTTCCACTGTAATGCTTCTCCACTAGGTCCCTCTGTAATGCTAGAAGGACACCGAGTACTGTCAGTCATCGGTGCTGTTACTCGTGATTTATTCAGGAGCTCTGCTTCATGTAGACAGTAGGATAGTGTGTGTGTAGTGTGTGTGGATGTGTTTGGTTAAAAAGCACAGATGGAGCACAGTTGGACAATCCTCCCTCATTGGAAGACAGGCAAGAAAGATGAGCGCAAAATGAATGAGAAACCGAGTCCCTGGCATTTTGCTAATGGAAACCTAAGTCAACACAAAATAGTCTAAAATAGTACTGAACTGCATGCTATAACTCGATCACTCAAACTGTTGGCTTTGAAACTCAGCTAAATGGTCTTCTAAAACTCATGAAACAATATTAGCTTATGTGATTTGTTTATCCTAAGTATAAATGCCTCCAACTGAGACTGATGCCCAGTCTTCTTGAAATTTTCCCAGACCATTTTTACCTGTGTGGATCCACATTGGCTGTCTCTGCAGTTATCATTTTTTTTTTTTTAGGATTTTGCACTTGAATAAAAGCAAAATTGAATAGATGGATTGGATTCATTCTAGGCAAAACAGTCTATTATATTTCTCCACTAATCTGTTGTTATAACCAATTATGGGAGACTTGGAAATATTGAATTTTAAAATAACCATTATCAACCACATGATATTTTTTCATCCAGACTTCCTTTTCTTTTTCATGCATGTGCATTAATGGAGTATGGAGGATACCCATGCTTACACTGGCCAGCCAATATAAGATAGTTTATTTCAAAAGAGGAGATATCAGTTGAAAGCTGAGGCGTCTTAGCTCTGCAATACAATGAGTTGCAACAAATGTGATGAAATAACAACCAAATGGTTCTTGGTTTAAAAAAAAATTGTTAATGTACAGTATCACATTCCTGACACACACCACTTACAAGATTATATACATACATCAAATCAACGTGAACTTAATTGAAGGCAGCCTAGGTGATCAAAAGACCTTCATGAAATACTATGCAGTTGAGTGATTTGTAAAGAAGAGGGTTTTCCATTCTAAGCAGCTTTCTAGATGGTGGTTGGTTATTGAACCACCAGCTTATATCACCTTCTCTATTTGAACTTCCTCTTAATTCCAGATGCCAGTTGCACAGGGCCCCTTTTAGCTTTTCGCTGGAATATAATTATTACTCTAGTTCATCTTGTATCCGTAGCTGCCTCCTTATTTCTTCATGATTTTGGATCCGGACAGAAAGAATACGAAGTCATGAGTCAAATTAGTGCCATTTAGAATTATCTTCACTTCTGAATTCTTTGAGGAGAATAAAAATTAGATTTTGAGATTGTAGAGTCTTGCAAATTTTTGCAACTGCAGAAAAACAACAAGCTATGAATTCTGGCTTGGGTGCTTATCATTTTCTCCAGTCTTTTTTATGGGGGCTATATTTGATGGACGTCTTTCTGTAATTACGAAACTATAAAACCTATCAGACACGTGTATAAAAAGCATGATTATGCCATAGTACAAGAGGTCCTAGTTCATCTTATTTTTGCCCCTTCTTCCCTCCCTTCCAGTGGTGCTGCTGGTCAACGTTTAGCTAAGCAGTTTTGGAGGCTTAAGCCTGGAGGTTGGACGTGGGCTTTACAGATGGAAGATGGACAGACCATAGGACAGGTAATAGTTTATGAACTGGCCCAGTGTTTACAGATCACGTGAGAGAATTTCAGATTCTGAGTCTAAGACTGATGAGATCCCTTCAGGCCTCCGCATTTGCTGCCACGCTCAGGCGGGCTTTTCCTGGCTGTCCCATGGTCCAGCTTCTATTGGAATCCGCAGCCTTAACCAGCAAGAAAACGCTAAAATTTTCAGTTCGGGATTTAGGCTGGGATTAAACACGCCTATTCCCAGGCGTCTGGTGAGAGGCCGAGTTCTGCGTCGCATGTCGGCGAGACTTGTTGCTGAGGAAAACCGCAGCTTCGCTTCCCTGGGAAAGGGCTGCCGATTCCCGGGCCTCCCCAGCCTGCTCCGCGCAACGCCCTGGGGCTCCCCGACTCCCCCGCAGGCCTGCCAGCCCGCAACCACCCGAAGCCGGGCAGAGGGCGCCCCGCGCCACGCCCACGCGCCGGCCCCACCACGCGCGCTCCCGCCACGCGCGCCGCCGGCCCTCTCCCGCCGCGCCGCCTCGCGCCGCTGGCGCCCGCTCGCCGGGGGAGGCGCTGCGGTGGCCGAGGGAGCCGCCTCCTCCTCTTCCTCCAACTCTTCCGCGCCTCCCCTGCTCCCCCTCCTCTCCACAGTCGCCAGCCCTGGGCGGGGGCGAGCGCGTCCGGTTTGCTGGAAGCGTTCAGAAATGGCAACTTGCGCGGTGGAGGTGTTCGGGCTCCAGGACGATGAGGTGCGGGGGCCGCGGGGCTGTGGGGCGGGCTTCCCTTCGGGCTGTTCATCAGCGGGACCCGAGGAGGCGGCGGCGGCGGCGCCCGCGGCCACGGCCAGGGCTCTGCTGTCAGCCCCTCCTCCCTCTGCGCGGCGCCGTGGGGACCGTGCGGGCGGCCCGGCGCGCGCGGGTCGGGGCTGCCGTAGGGAGCAAACCCGTGGACTCCACACCCCGCTCCGCTCTAGGGCGCAGCCGCCTTCCTTGTCAGTTTCCTTCGGGAAGTGTTGGGGACCCGGGCCAGGCAGCGAGCAGGCGGGATGTGTGTGCCGGGGGACGCGTACCACTCCGCCGGGCCCTTCCTGCCACCCCCAGCCAAGGGTGCTGGGGGTGGCAGCGCGTCTCCCCGGAGCTTAGCATCCCGCTGCTGATTAGCCTGTCCTGGCAGGGGCCAGGCCGACTTTATGAACTTTGACCTGGAGGCTTCCCAGTGAATTGTCATTAGCTGTTTTGGTTTTCTCCTTTTTATTTGAAACCCGTTTTAATCCCCTAACTAGAGACAGAGATGGAGAGGCAGGAAGATAGATTTTCCTCCTCCTGTTTAGCAACAAGTGTCAGATGTGGAAAGTTCATGCTTTGTTTCACCGGTCCTTGTTGATGTTAAAAAAAAAAAAAAGTATAAATACTTTAAAGCACTTCCCACATCTGTTCTGGGATCGAAAGAAAACTAAATTAAGTTCTGGGATTTGAAGAAGGCAAGGCTGTCTCTTCTCAGCTAAGTAACTTATGCTGGTCATGCCTTATGCTTATTAAAAAATACCGCAAGGCAATTTGGAAAGGTGGTTCCGTTTTCAATGAGATGTGGCTTTCCTATGTACTTGGTGATTGTCTCAAAAATGGGAATGGATAGGAGATGAAAAGACTGTATAGTCTAACGATGACTGGTTCAGATTGGGAAAAAACCAAATTTTTGCATTCTTGTTGGCTGACTAATCTGTCACATGTACCTGTTATCAAGATTGGACCCATTAACTGGAAATCAGCCAGCCTAATTTATATTGCTTGCTTAGCTGTCACCTAAAAGTGTTGTAATAGTTCCTGCTCTTGGTAACTTAGTGTCTTCAAATGTCTTTGACACTTCTCTTGAGAGTTCTTTGTTTATAAACAGTGGGCAATTTGTTAACACAGGCAAGTTATCAGGGTTATTTTGAGAATGTTTATGTGAATCATTTAGGATTTAATTTCTTAAGTATTGCTGCCAGAAGAGAAGCAAAGTGATGATGGACAAATGGTTTCAGCTCAGGTAGTCCCTCAGAAACAGCAGTCAATATGTTGTAGCTAAATATAATACTCTAGCTAATGCCCCATTATTGTTCGGTAGGAGAGATCAGAAGAAGATAATGCAGCTTCGCACCTGTGATAGCTTTTTTCTTATCAGTCAAATCTCCCTGCTTGCTAGATACACTGCCCAGTGCAGATAACTTCAAGCTGGCCTTGGACTTTCTTTCCCTGATGTAGTTGTGACCCAGAGATAGGCCCTGCTATCCCAGATTTCTCATCTCACCCCCTTCCAGCAGAGCCAATTGATCATAGACAAAATGTAATACTGCTAAAGATATTCACCATCTTTTTTCTCCCTCTGGGTACAGGATCTATGTTTTTAATTATCTGCTTTATTAATTTATCTGTTTTCAATCGTCACCCCCTCTGTCCAGCTGAAATAAAAGTAATTGTGGCCATTAGTGGCTGGTCATTAAGCAACAGGGGCTACAGGCCAGAAACTCCACCCTTTGAAATGAGGACTTCCTGAACTTGCTGAAGGATTTGTACTTCTGGAAAGTTTCATGGCATGGGGCCTATCCTATTCGCATGATGAGGGTCTGGCTGTCAGCTCCATGACTCAAATTTCCTTCTGTCTCCCTGTCTACTTTATCCATTGAGGAAAAGAATGAGATAGGAAGATAAGAAACATGATGATGAAGCGTCTTCCACTTCTTCCATTGTAATTGGATTATTCATTCAGCAGACATTCATTAGCTGTCTGCTCTATACCATGCATTGTTCCAGGCATCAGGGATGCTAAGAGAAAAAAGATAGTCTCAGCCTTTAGTGAGTCCACTGTCTGGTGGGAAAGACAAAAATTGCTTGTTTTTTGGTAGACCTTGCCATCTAACCACTATCATTTGCCATTTATTTTCTGGTCCATCAGAAAAGTAAAGGAGGGTTTGGGAAACTCCCCCTCTTTTTTTTTTTTTTTTTTAAAGAAGAAACACATTGCAGCTATGTCATTTCTAAAACTCACAGACCAGTCTGGGAATAGGCAACCCTCTGCTACTGATTAAAAGTAAAGTAGCATTTCTATTACAGCAAAAGGGGATAATTTTTTTTTTTTTTTTTTTTTAAGACAGAGTCTTACTCTGTGTCCCGGTTAGAGTGCGATGGCGTCATTACAACTCACTGCAACCTGAAACTCCTGGGCTGAAGCAATCTTCCCGCCTCAGCCTCCAGAGTAGTTGGGACTGCAGGTGTGCACCACCACACCTGGCTCAACACTACTTTTAAATGTGATAGTGCTCATATCTACAATATCAGCACTTGGGGAGGCCAAAGCAGAAGGATTACTTGAGTCCAGGAGTTGGATACCAGCCTGGGCAACATAGCCAGACCCTGTCTCTATAAAAAAAATTTAAAAATAGCCAGATGTGGTGGCATTCACCTATAGTCCTCACTACTCCAGAGGCTGAAGTGTGGGGTGGGAGAATCACTTGAGCCCAGGCTGGACATTAGAGCAACACTCCGTCTCTGAATGAATGAATGAATGAATGAATGTAGTGTTAATATGTAAAGTTATTGTGAACCAGTCTTTCTTGGAAATTAGTACTGATTGAATAAAGTTTAATATTTGAAATGAGGAATCCTCCCTTCCTATCCCCATGCTCTATACCTGTGGCTCTCAACTTTGGTGTCTATCAGAATCACCTGGAGAGTTTGCTAAAACACAGACTAGCCCAGCATGTGTGATTCAGTAGATACAGAGCCTGAGAATTTGCATATGTAACAAATTCCCTTCTGAATGTTCATACTGCTGGCCCAGAGAATCCACTTTGAGAACAATTGCTTTCTCCTAAATCTAAGCATTCTGAGTATTTTTCTTTATTGTGGTTATTACTGTCAAAAACTCCTGAGGAATTTTGATTGCGTGCAGCGAATATATGGCAATCATGGACTCCAGCTTTACTGGGACACTCTGATTTATTTTATTTCCCAGGAAGGGTGACCTACCATTTATATTTTTGTAAAATATTTCAAATAAATTTACCAGAGGAAGAAAACTGCTGTCAATCCATAGGTTCCAATTTTTTGTTTGGAAAATATGATCACCATAAGTTATATAGCATGTGTTGCTCAAAAAAAAATAAATATGCATCCCTTCCTCCCACCCTAGCAAATTTTTTTGTTAAATAAATATTCAGTGTTTACGTTATTACACTATGTAAATAGAGTATTATTCACATCTGAATCATTGTACCTATGTATTAATTTTTTTTCCTGAATAGATTTTATTTTTTAGAGCAGTTTTAGTTTCACAGAAAACTTGAGTGGAAAGTACAGAAAATTCCCGTATACTCCCAATCCCCAAGTGTGGACAGCACCCCCACTATCGACATCCCGCTCCAGAGTGGTACAATTGTTACATCAGTGGACCTACCTACACTGACACATCATTATCACCTGACGTCCACGGTTTACACTAGGGTTTGCTTTTGGTGCTGTACATTCTGTGGGTTTTGACAAATATGTAAGGACGTGTATCCACCATTATAATGTACAGAATAGTTTCACTGCCCCAAAAAATCCTCTGTGCTCTGCTTATTCATCTCTCCCTCTCCCCAACCTCCGGGAATTACTGATTTTTTTCACTGCTTCTGTAGTTTTTCCTTTTCCAGAATGTCGTATAGTTGGAATCATATAGTATGGTACATATGTAGCCTTTACAGATTGGTTTCTTTCTCTTAGTAATATACATTTAAGTTTCCTTCTTATCTTTTCACAACTTGATAGTTCTGTGGCCCAGGCTAGAGCACAGTGTGTCAACCATAGCTCATTGTAACCTCAAACTCCTGGGCTCTGGCGATCCTGTCACCTCAGCGTCCTGAGTCGCTGGGACTACAGGTGTCCACTACCACACCTGGCTAATTAAAAAAAAAAAAAATGAAACTTTTTGTACAGATGGGGTCTCTCCATGTTGCTCAGGCTGGTCTAGGACTCCTGGCCTCAAGCGTTCCTTCCACTTCAGCCTCCCAAAGTGCTAGGATTACAGGAGAGAGCCCCTGTGTCCCACTGTTCATTTCTTTTTAGCACTGCATAATATTCCACTTTTCGGATATATCAGAGTTTATACATTCACCTACCGAAGGGCATGTTGGTTGCTTTCAAATTCTGGCAATCATAAATAAAGCTGCTATAAATGTCTATATGCAGGTTTTTGTGCAGACATAAGTTTTCAGCTTATTTAGATAATATCAAAGAGTGCAACTGCTGGATTATATGATAAGAGTATGTAGAGTATGTTTAGGTTTGTAAGAAACTGTCTTCCACAGTGGCTATACCAAGTTTTCACTCCCACCAGCACTGAATGAGAGTTCCTTTTGCTCTGTATCCTCACCAGCATTTAGTGCTACCAAATGAGTATTTTATTGATTGTACATTTTTTGTTTGCTTTAGTTTTCTGTACCCCATCACAAATTTAATCGCAAACTGTTGGACAGTTTCAGAACCATCCAGTGCAGTAAAAGATGTGTGTGTGTGTGTGTGTGTGTGTGTGTGTGAGAGAGATGTAAAATGAATGCTGTCCATTTCCTCTTCCTCTTCCTCTTTCTATGTGGCACCGCATCTGGACTGCTTGCTCTCGACACTTGTTGCGTAGCCATCACCTGTGGGCTTCCATTTACCATCATTGTGAGAATTTTCCTGACCTCTTTTTGGTGTTGAATCCACTGTTTCCTCAGTCTCTTGTCTTCCTCTTTCCTAGTGTATTCCCTTATTTGGTGTTATACATTCTTAATATGAGTGGTTAGATACTGTTGACTCGAGAATCTTACAATAGAATGTTCTGAACTTACCAATTTCATTGTGGGATTCTCACCTATCAGTATTTAAAGCATTTTTCTTCCCTTGGATCATTCGGTTTCTCCAGAGAAGTGTCTTCCAGCTTCTTTTTGAGGGGGTATAGGTCTCAGAGCCAGTGTTTGGGGGCCCAAGTTGGGGGAGGAACTTGGGAGGCTTACTGGGCAAACTTGTCCTTGCTTTTAAGAAGGTGCCTGATTCCTATTTTTAGCTACTCCAGAAAGGTTTGTTGTTAATCAAGAATTTTTCAGCCCTCCTGTGTGCCAGGTATTCTGCTGGGCTCTGCAGAGGATACAAAGATAATGAAAAGATAAGTTTCTTGGGCTTCAAAGTCTCACAATTTTAATAGTGGAGAAAGGCATAAATTTTATTGCCTCAGATACAAGGTAGTATGTGATGAATGCTATGTAAATGAGCCTCTGACGATGAGAATATTAATTTCAACTATGAAGGCTTTTTAGAAAAGATGGCAGTTGGGCTTTGAAAAAAGGATAGAGCTTTTTTTAAAGAAAAAATATAATGTAAAATTTACAAAATGTTTAAGAAGTAAAAATTTTGATGATCTCATTACTTTAATAGCTGTTTTCATTGTTGCATGTTTCCTTCTAATCTGTATCCATCTGTACATATTTTTACAGTTATACATATCAAATATGATACACATGATATCATACATATTAAACATTCTGAGTTTTCTAATTAATATTACAATTACTAAACAGACAATTAAAAATATTAATAATTACAATTTTTAATGGCTTAAAAGGATTCTGCTCTGATGAGATAGGACTTTAACAGTGAGTGAGGGAACTCAGCTTATATATTATGAAGACTCAGATATAATTAAACACAGGGTATTTTTTTTTAAAGCGGACTTGTGAGGGTGGAGGTGGGGACAGAGGAATGGGAAAAGGATGAAGAGAGTAGTAACAAAACATAAGTTCTGCCAAGACCTGTGAGAGATGGAAAGACCTAAAGCTCTGAGTTTCCTGTTCCTGGTTGTTTTGGACTGACAGGAAATTAAGTAGCAGTTAGCAGATGTCTTCATGAATTGTGGAGAAAATCTCAGCCCTAGAAAGCTGCCTTGAATTACTGAAGCTGATGCATAGATAACACACTGCCACTGCCTCACATTACCAATTTGTTTCTCCTTGTCATTAAGGAAAGCCACATCTCTTTGCCTGCAATTTGCAACTTTCCACTTTCTTTTCAAAACCAATAAAACTCTTATGAATGGAAGGGGGAAGATTAAAGCTTTAATGAAGAACTCTGGTCTGTTTGAGGATAATATTCCTGTCTCTCTTTTGATTAAGGAAAGGGTGTTTACTTTTTCCTTTTTACTCATTTGAGCACTATCCAGGTTTCTGTTAATAGTACTTTTAGTATCCTAATTCTAAAATTATTGAAGAGTTTTGACTTTAGTTGCAGCATTTATGCTGCTCTCCTTCCTTTTCAAAATGATGTGAGAGATTGTGATCTCGGCACATGGATGCAATTGAAAAGGCTAATTTTGACAATTCTCTAGCATAAAATTATAAACTGAAGTTAAAATAAATGCAAATATGAAAATAATGACATTCTTATTTAATTTTGTGAAAGAATCTGTAAGTCACTGTAACTTCTTACCAATTAACCACAGCATTTAAAATAACTAATTCTGATTTTTTGGTGGGAAATGCAAGGAGAAAGTTTGAAAGTTAAATGTGTCTGTGACTGCTGTGTAATTTATAATCCCCTGGAATTGTTTTTAATTAACACTTGTTACATCTTTCTCCAGGGGACTGGGGATGTTTCAGTCAAAGCTAACATGGATGGTTTTTAATATCAGGAACTCTATAAATATGGATTAACTTTTTTAGAAGGATATGATAATCTCTGTCCTTAATTAAGATCATATGTAAATTATAACTGCTGTCTGAGCTTAGAAAAGATGATCAAGTAACATTATTTGCTGTTGTTTATTTCTGTTACACTTTACCACTTGAAAAATTTGTACTTATTAAGTCATCACAGAAAAAATTATCATCTTTGGAATTTGGTCTTGGAGATTTGTACCTATATAGGGTGGTATGGCTACTTCCCAGCCAACTGGTATAGTGAAAATTTGGCTGTTAGGGGTTAATGGAATACTTCAATTGGCCTATTTATTCCTTGACCTGCCAGGAAAAAGAGTAATCTGTAAATGTCTTCAGATTTTTGGGAATCAGTCCCTAAGAAAACTGAAATTCCAACTTACATGTTTTCCTCTTTGTTTTAATTCTGTATTTCTGATACTTGAGGATTTTCCTTCTTTCTTACAATATCAGCAACATATTTAATTTTATTTGATGATGGAGGATAGTTATATTTTTTCTAGCATCTCAAATCAAGGTTTTTTGTATTATCTTAATCTGCTATGTGGGTTTTAGATCTAATAGAATATTCCATTCACAGTCATATGTCATTTAACAATGGGGATACATTCTGAAAAATGTGTCATTAGGCAATTTTGTCATTGTATGAATATCATAGAGTACACTTACACAGACATAGGTGGTATAGCCTACTACACGCTTGCCTATATGGTATAGCCTATAGCTCCTAGGCTACAAAATGTACAGCATATTACTGTACTGAACACTGTAGGCAGTTGTAACATAATAGTAAGTACTCGTGCATCTAAATGTACCTAAACATAGAAAAGGTACAGTAAAACCAGGGTATTATAATTTTGTGGAACCACTATCTTTGTGTTGGGGTTTTTTTTTTAAGAGATAGGGTCTTTCTCTGTTGGCCAGGCTGTAGTACAGTGGTGCAGTCATGGGTCAGTGCAGCCTTGAGCTTCTGGGCTTAAAATGTCCTCCTGCCTCAGCCTCCCGAGTAGCTAGGACTACAGACTTGTGCCACCACATACACCTGGCTAATTAAAAAAAAAAATTCTGTAGTGATGAGGTCTCCCTGTGTTGTCCAGGCTAAACTCAAACTCCTGAGCTCAAGCCATCCTCCCACTTCGGCCTCGCAAAGTGTTGAGATTACAGGCATGAGCCATCGCACTCAGCCATACCATTGTCTTTTATAGGATCTCTCATTAACCATAATGTTGTTATGTGGCCATGACTGTATCTAAGTTATTTAGTGAGACCTCCAGGAATAAGGGTGGTTGTAAGTCTTTAGAAATGGATGAATGTTAGAATAAGTAATCTATGACATATATATTTTTTCCCACTCAGACTTCTCTTCAGAAGGAAATACAAGCTATTACTTACCAATGGAGTAATTTTAGAAGAGAACCAGTTAATTTGCTATCTGTTGTATTACAATATTTCATATTTGTTGATTTTAAAAAATGCTCCTGTGAATTCTGGTGTACTTATGTCCTTGTGTACATAGGTGCAAATCTATCTAGGTATACATCTAAAAGTGGAGTTCCTGGGTTATTAATTAAGAACTTTATTAGGTATGCCAAATTCCTCTTCAAAATGATTCATCAGTTTACACTTTCACAGTGTATTAAAGTTCTCCCAGGTTACTGGTACAGCTGAATATCTTTTCATTTATTTATTGTCCGTTCTTTATGATTTCTTATATTAGGTTAATTATATTTTACTTACTGATTTTCGGGAGTTCTTCACATATTCTCTGTAATCATCACTTGTCTCAGTGATATATATTTTTAGATACTTCTATCCTGTGTATCCCCTTGTTTTTTCATTTTGCACGTGGTATCCTTTCTTACACGAAAGGTATATAATTTTAATGTTGTGAAATTTAATAATTTTTCCTATTAGCATTTGTATTTTTTAATCATTTCCTATGCAAATGTCACAGAATTATTCTAAAATTTCTTATGAATTTTTAAAAGTTTTCTTTTTCACTTTTAGACTTTATCTGGTATTTGTTTCTGTATGTATTGTAAGAGAGTGGTCAAATGTTATTATTTACTCATTTTTACTCTTTTCTAAGAATTTTAGAATCGTTTGTAAAGATCTGTGAAAAAATTCAAGGGGAGAGTTAGAATTGTATGGAATTTATAGATTACTTTGGAGAAAACAGACAACTTAATAATATTAAATATTTCTGTCCATAAACACAGTGAATTTCTCCATTTATTTATGTCTTTATGTTCTTCAATATTTTATAATTTTACCCATAAAGTTTTTCTACATTTCTTATTAATTTTATTTACTTGTGAATTTTTGACAATATGCATCTGTTTTATAATATTTTCTTATCCACCTTTTTATTTCTAACAACTTCAAATCTACAGGACATTTAAAAGAGTAGTATAATGAACACTATATACCCATAAACTAGATCCATTTATTGGTAACGTTTTGCTTATTCCCCTTTATTTCCATACACACAGATACACACACACACACACACACACACATTCATGTTCAACTTATTATTTGCTAAGCCATTTAAAAGTAAGGTGCAGACTTTATAACACTTTATCCCTAAATACTTCAATATATATCTCTTAAATCTAAGACATTCTTATAGAAAATCTTAATACCATTATGATATTCAAAATATTTAATATAATATCACTGCGTTATAATATTATCTCTAGTCTGTTCAATGGGATTTTTAAAATGATAACCTTTTCTAAGTGTTATTACAAATAATCATGAACTCTTGATTTTGTGTTATATACATGGCAATAATGATAAGTTCATATTAGTTCCAATACTTTGGCTTTAGATATTCTTGGAAGTAATGATAAATTTTTATTCAAAGTAATAATTTGACTCCAATTTTTTGCTTATCTTTGTAGATATTCAGGTCATCTATAAATAATAATTCAGTTTTCATTTTCTCCTATGTAGCTTTTAATCAAATTCTTGAAAAAGCTTTCTCCAATTAATTTAAATATTCCAGTTAGTTTATTTGATATATATATTTTAAAAGCTTGTGTCTTAGTTAAGTTATGAGTACATGAAAATAAAATATAAATTTTTGATTTTAGGAAAATTCACGAATTGTGAGGGTGAAGGTTATAGCTGGAATTGGCCTTGCCAAGAAGGATATCTTGGGAGCTAGGTAAGTATATCAAATTGGGTTGTAATTTTGCAACTTTGCATTTGTTAATTAGTTTTTCCTAAATTTTGGTTAAATGAAAAAATCAATATTATTATTAAATTGTTCTGCAAAGTAGAATAATAATATTTCTAATTTGTGGTTTACTAAATCTCTTGGTATCTGAATTACTGAATTTGTGAAATTAGGCAAAGGCACAAATCAAAGTGGTAGTTATAAGATACATCATTGAGTTCTGCTTCTGGAAATTGGTGAAATTCCAACAGACTAATTCTTTAGCTGATTAACAACCATAAACTCTGGACATAAGACAAAAAGCAGCAATCTGAAGGCAGCAGAGAGTGAACAGAGCAGGCAGATCCTCCCATGTTTGGAGGAAAGGAGTTGTATTGAATAAGTTCCCAATTTTATGAATTAATCTGAGGGCAGGTGGAATCAGAACCTGGAAAAATTGTAGTCTTCATGGCCTGGGAAACCAGTAGATTGAATCTGAAGGATACGTGGCAATGGTGAGGATTTTGGAAAGGACAGAGCTGGAGAGCTCAGCAACTCAGTTAAAGAGAAAAAGATTTGAACAGAGATCAGAGTTACTGCCCAAGAAACACGGTTTGTGGTTCCTGTCCAAATAAGATAATTAGTTGTATGATTGTCTTAGGCCATTTAGTGTTGCTGTAACAGAATACCTGAGACTACTGGGTAGGATATAAAGAAGAGACTTATTTGGCTCATGATTCTGGTGTCTAGAAAGTTCAAGATTGGGCATGTGCATCTGGTGAGGGACTTAGGCTGCTTTAGCTCATGGTAGAAAGGGGAAAGGGGAGTCAGAGTGTGCAAAGAGATCACATGGCAAGAGAGGACGCAAGGGGCGTTGGTGCCACCTTTTTTTAAGCAACAAGCTTTTGTGGGAACTAATAGAATGAGAACTGACTCATCCCAAGGGAGGGCATTAATCTATTCACGAAGGATCTGACCCCATGACCCACACAGGCCCCATTTCCCAGTATTGCCACATTGGGAATCAAATTCCAACATGAAGCGTGGAAAGGACAAACATCCAAACTATAGCAATGATAAAACAAGCAAACAAAGAAACAAAAAATCATCAGAGGAAAAGAGCAGATTCCAGGGTCTCCAAACCTTAATATTTTTAATGTTCTGGATATAATACAAAATTACCTGCTCTGTAAAGAACCAAAAAAATAGAACACATTTTCAGCAGAGGAATGGAAGTAAACTCACAATAAAACAAAATATAGGAAATCTCAGGAATGAAATAGAAACTATAAAAAATGAAAATTCTTGAACTGAAAAATATGATATTTGAAATTAAAATTCTTGGATAGATTTAACAGCCAAATGGAGATGAAGAGGAAAAATTAACTGAATCTAAAGATAAATCATTAGACATTATTACCACATTAGAAGATAGGAGAGACAAAGATCGGGGGGAAAAATGAACAGAGCCTCAAGGATTTGTTAGATAATATCAAACAGTCTAATATACATACGATTAGAGTCCCAGAAGGAGAGGAAGGGGGAAGGAATGAAGCAAAATATTTTTTGAAGAAATAATGGCCAATTTTTTTTCAAATTTTATTAAAGACATAAATTTATAGTATCAAGAAATACTTAGCAAGGCCAGATGCCGTGTCTCACACCTGTAATCCTAGCACTCTGGGAGGCCGAGGCAGGAGGATAGCTTGAGCTCAGGAGTCCGAGACCAGCCTGAGCAAGAGCGAGACTTCATCTCTACCAAAAATAGAAAAATTAGCCATGCATGGTGGCACATACCTGTAGTCTCAGCTACTCGGGAGACTGAGGCAGGAGGATTGCTTTAGCCCAGGAGTTTGAGGTTGCTGTGAGCCATGATGACATCACTGCACTTTACCCAGGGTGACAGAGTGAGACTCTGTGTCAAAAAGAAAAGAAATACCAAGTGGGATAAACACTATGAACACAGTGAGGTACATAATAGTCCAACTGTTGAAAGCCAGGTAGAAAGAAAATAATCCTGACGAAAGAGAAAAGAATGAAATATTACATGTAGGGGAACTACAATTCAATTAAGGACTAACTTCTTACCAGAAACTGTGGAGGCCAAGAGAAAATGGAACAATAGAATAACAACTATCAATCCAGAATTCTATATTCAGTGAAAATATTCTTCAAGGACGATGACAAAATAATGACATTTTCAGAAAAAAGAAAACTGTGAGAATTCATTGTTGGCCGACCCGCACTGTAAGAAATGTTAACAAAAGTTTTTCTAGCTGAAGAAAATTGGCACCAGATGGAAATTCAGATCCTCAGAAAGAAATAAAGAACATCAAAAGTGGTAAATATCTTGGAATATGCAAAACACTTTTTGCTTTTTTCACCATATCTTTTTAAAATAAAATATATTTTATTTTATATCACAACTTACAACATTGTTTTGTAGTATTTATATTATATGTTAATGGAATACATACAACTATTGCATAAAGTTGCAATAAAGACAGGGTGGGTGTGGATTATGGACCTATTTGGTAGAATGGTACAGTATTAACTGTAAGTAAAATAAAAAATTAAGGATGTATATTTTGATATCTACAAACCACTGAAAATAATGCAAAGAATTATAGATAAAAAATCAATAGAAATTTTAAAATGAAATTCTTAAAAAAATAAATTAAGAAGCCAGAAAAGGAAGAATAAATGATCAAAAAAAGAAAAGGAACAGGGAGGAAAATGGAAAACAAATAATAAATTGGTAGACCTAAAACCAAGCATATCCATAATTACATTAAAAAATAATAGACTAAAATATAAAGTTCTATGAGGAAGAAGTTGTTAGAATAAATTAAAAAGAAGATCCAACTACATATTGTCTATAAAAGATGTGCTTAAACTATAAAGACATAGCTAAGTTGAAAGAAAATGAATACAAAGAGATATACCATGCAAACAGACTGAAGTGGATATATTCATATCTGATAATATAGATTTCAATGCAAAAAATATTTTCAGACATTTCATTATGATAAAGAATAATATCGGAAATATATAACAATCATAAATGTGTATGTACCTGCTAACAGAACTTGGAAATATATGAATCAAAATTTGACAGAATTAAAGGGAGAACTAAAAGAAATTCTATAATCATAGTTGGAGACATTAACACTTCTCTCTCAGCAATTGATAAAACAACCTAGGTAAAAAAATCAACAAAAACATAAATTTTGAGTAATGTTACAAACAATGTTGACCTAAAGAATACTATTTCTAACAGCTGCACAATACACATTCTTTTTTTTTTTTATTTATTTCAGCATATTATGGGGGTACAGATGTTTAGGTTACGTATGTTGCCCTTGCTCCCTCTCCCCTCCCAAGTCCAAGCTTCAAGCGTGTCCATCTCCCGGGTGGTGTGCATCGCACTCATTGTTTATGCGTATGCCCGTCCCTTCCTCCCCCCGCCCCCACCCAACATCCAATAAATGTTATTCTTATATGTGCACTTATGTGTTGATCAGTTAATACCAATTTGATGGTGAGTACATGTGGTGCTTGTTTTTCCATTCTTGGGTATACATATATCACATTTTATTAATCCACTCATGTATTGATGGACACTTGGGTTGTTTCCACACCTTTGCAATTGTGAATTGAGCTGCTATAAACATTTGGGTGCAGGTGTCTTTTTCATAGAGCAACTTTTGTTCTTTTGGGTAGATTCCCAGTAATGAGATTGCTGGATCAAATGGTACTTCTACTTGTATCTCTTTAAGATATCTCCATATTGCTTTCCACAGAGGTTGCACTAGTTTGCAGTCCCACCAGCAGTGTATGAGTGTTCCTACCTCTCCGCATCCACGCCAACATTTATTGTTTTGGGACTTTTTGATAAAGGCCAGTCTCACTGGAGATAAGCAATATCTCATTGTGGTTTTGATTTGCATTTCCCTGATGATTAGAGATGTTGAGCATGTTTTCATATGTTTTTTGGCCATTATTCTGTCTTCTTTTGAAAAGTTTCTGTTCATGTCCTTTGCCCACTTTTTGATAGGGTTGTTTGATTTTTTCTTGTTGATTTTCCTGCATTCTAAGTAGATTCTAGTTATCAACCCTTTATCGAATTTGTAGCATGCAAAAATTTTCTCCCATTCTGTAGGTTGTCTGTTTGCTCTTGTGACAGTTTCTTTGGCTGTGCAGAAGCTTTTTAATTTGATCAG
>CAUYSK010090080.1:0-13051 GCA_963575035.1 Avahi laniger | reverse complement strand
TTATTATTATTAATAACAAACATTTCACTGAAATATACCATTCACACAGAACAGACAACAGCCAGTGTGTAAGTTCAGTGAATTTCCACAAGGTGAATAAACTCATATAATCAGCACCCAGATTAAGAAACAGAATGGGCCGGGCGCGGTGGCTCACGCCTGTAATCCTAGCTCTCTGGGAGGCCGAGGTGGGCGGATCGTTCTGAGCTTGGGAGTTCGAGACCAGACTGAGCAAGAGCGAGACCTCATCTCTACCAAAAATAGAAAGAAATTAATTGGACAGCTAAAAATACATATAGCAAAAATTAGCCGGGCATGGTGGCACATGCCTGTAGTCCCAGCTACTTGGGAGGCTGAGGCAGGAGGATCGCCTGAGCCCAGGAGTTTGAGGTTGCTGTGAGCTAGGCTGACGCCACGGCACTCGCCCCAGGCAAGAAAGTGAGACTCTGTCTCAAAAAAAAAAAAAAAAAAAAAGAAACTGGTAAGCCTTTCTTGGTTACCGCTCCCATAAATGTGAAGTGGATATAAAAAGACTTGGCTGCCTGGTTTCAGGGCTGCTGTGAGAGCAGAGATCGAAACGCTGTAAATAGGTAAAGGCCGATCGCCCAAGGAATCCTAACCTGCTGTGTTACGTAAAAGAGGGTGATCGGCAGAACAGGGCTAACTGAATAGGCTAACTCCTATATAAGGAGTGAAGGGTTTCTATTTTTATTCATTCTTTTTTAGGGAATCTTCTCATGTCCTATTTGTGATTCCTCGGGCTGTGTTGATGCTATTGTGTTCGGCTGTTTGAAATTTTCAATGAATATAATTTATAGTGCTAATGTTTAGCATTTTCACACTGGGAAAGGTTTGCTTTTTCGCAGAAAGCATAGTTTATACTATCAAAAAGTAGATTATTTTCTATCCCTACGATGTTCACATTATTTTTAGTTTCCATTGGAAAGATGAATATTAGGAAATTTAGTGTAAATATTACCACCTTCCTCATTTTGTTTCCCTAAAACATAACAATTCATAGGAATACTTGACTCTTCTTACCTTGCCATAGTGTTATTCTTGCTTAGTGTGTATTAATAGGTAGATAAAATATAATTTTCTCAGAAATAGAAATTGTATAATAAAGTCAGGGTGGTTTATATGTCATGCAGTTTGATTTGTTTTTAGAATAAACTTCTAGAGAAAAAATTTTAAAAATTAAAAATTTCAAATTTATTCTTCAATATATTGAAGAATAAACAACTCTAGTGTTTACATATTAACTGTATTTTTGGAATTGTAGCCTATTGAGGAAACTTTTCTGAAGCAGTTTAACATAGAACTTGCCTAAAATATGAACTGAGAAATTGAGGAGAATTTGATAATATTTTGAAATTTTTCTTGACAGAAGCACTTGATTTTCTACTGCTTTTGTTTATAATCTGATGATTGTTTTTTCTGGGATTCCTTATTGTTTAACCAATTAGCCTATTTAATATCTTCCAAAAAATAGGTAGAAAGGAAAACAAAATCTGTGCTTGTTTTTGGCATGTGACCTCAATATTCTAAGTACATGAATGTCAAGCATAAAACATACAATTTAAGTGAGTACAGATACTTCTAAATGCAAGCCCAGCCCGAATTTTGTTATTATCTCTTTAAGATGCAACTCATACTATTTTTATTCATTTATACATATGAGGTGTTGCTCTGTCCCCTAGACTGGA
Source organism: Avahi laniger (assembly GCA_963575035.1). NCBI lineage: Eukaryota > Metazoa > Chordata > Mammalia > Primates > Indriidae > Avahi > Avahi laniger. Next base: position 11,345 of record CAUYSK010090080.1, on the reverse strand, counting down.
GTGCAGTGGTACAACCATAGCTCACTGCAGCCTCAAACTCCTGGGTACAAGCAATCCTCCCGCTTCAGCCTCCCAAGTAGCTAGGACTGCAGGTGCGCACCACCATGCCCAGCTTTTTTTTTTTCTTATAGAGACGGGCTCTCACTGTGTTTGCCCAGGCTGGGCTTGAACTCCTAGCCTCAATCAGTTCTTCTCTCTGGGCCTCCCGAAGTGCTGGGATTACAGGTGTGAGTCACTGCACCAAGCCTACTTTTTAAAGGATTTAATTTGACTAGCACATTTGGTGATTTTTAGCAAAAAATACAAGATACCTGTATAAGATTAATATCACAATTATATACAACAAATTTGCTTTATTGTTGAGCCCTCACATTTTAACAAGTTGACATAAACTAATTAGTGTTTTCCAGCAGATTTAATGGCATCAATTTTTTTGAAGAGTGATTTTCTGTATTAGCTTTTAAACAAAAATTTGCCAAAAAGGAATAAATAAATGAGCATTTATAGTAGTCCATGTTTCAGATATTCTGTGCTGTAAAATAGATCCTGACATCAGCCAGATATGTTGTGGCGTTATACCATTGGTCACAGGGAGATCAAAAGAATTGTTCAATGTAAAATGAATCCCTGCTGGTGATAAGCAGATCTTAATGTCACTTTCCTATTGCTCAAGTGTTTCCTTTACATACAAAAGACAACAAATAGGTAATTTAGTAGAAGACCTACTGTTATGATTTCACTTTTCCACGCAAAAATAACTCCACTTTTGTGTTTCAGTTTTTTAAATATGACATCCCTCATAATGGTATTTACTGAGTGCCAGGCACTGCTAGCTGTTGGCAGCAGAGTCAAGAATCAGATAAGGTCCTTCCTCTCGAGGAGCTTAATTAATGTCTGTGACAGTAAAGGCCCCGAAGCAAGGGATAGTGACGTGAGAGAAGCGAGGGTGCTGTGGGTGTGCGCGTCGGAGTCGTGGGGACGGAGGGTGAGGAGTTGGGCAGGCTTGGAGTGAGCACAGAGAACACGAGTGCCAAGTCTGAGCGTGACCGTGGTACCCAGTGCAATGGACGGGCAGGCACGTGCCAGGCGGAGAGCCAGGACGATGGGAGAAGTGAAGTGTTGGCTAAGGGGTGGAATCTAAGCTAGATAGAAGGGGACAGGTCAGGGGAAAAGGACAGTCCTGAGGATTTAGGAAACAGCTGTGGCGGAATGCGGTGCGGAAGCTAGAAGGAGGAAAGGTATCCGGAGCGGGACGCCGGAATTCGTTGCAGCGACAGGGCAGGTGGGGCCTTGCAAGGTCTGGGTGCGGCCGTGGGAGACGGGAGAGTGCGGGGCAGAGTGACGCGGGCCGGCCCCTTGGGTCTCGAGGATATTCAGAAAGACGGCGGGCCGCAGAGAGGAGAGGAGGCCATTCTGGTGCTCTTAGGAATGTCTAGGCGGTACACAGGTGTCAGCCAAGGGAAGTGGTGGAGAGGGGTATAGCCAAATGCCCGGACACTTAAAGAAGCTAGGTTACAAGAAGGTAAAAGGCGGCATGTGGGAAGGGGAGGACACTAGCCCCAGCCAGCCCCAAACCCTAGTCTTTGTTAATTCTTCCCATCTCTGTCTATTGGCAAATTCTACTGGCTGACCTCTAAAACACACTTCCAGTGAGTTCTCTTTCTTTCCACTGTCACTACTCCGGTCCAAGACAACACTCTCTCTTGTTCAGGCTGTTTCAACTTCCCAGCTCTGCTCCCTGTTTCCATTTTTGTCGCTGTCTGATCCGTCTCACTCTGGAATCATTCGTGTGATGTCACTCCTCTGCTGTAAATTCCAGCTTGCTTCGGAGGCTCCCTGCCACTCGTAGAATAAAATCCAAACTTCCTGTCGGGCCTGCACAGCTACTTTCCTGTCAGCTTTTCTCAGATTGCACCCACCCTACTCTCCTGACACACGGGCTTCCTCTCTGTCCCTGCGAGAAGGCGGCAGTGACTCTCAGAACATTGCGTCTGTCAGCCCTGGTCCGTTGCTGTAGTCATGGTGCTTTGCGCATCGGCTGGCCCTTGGAAGGTGCTAAATATTTGTTCAATGCAGGAAAGAGCGGTCTCCTTTTGCGAGGACTGTGGGGAGAGGGAGGTCCAAGTTAATGCCAGCAGGGTGAGTGAGGTTGTAGGAGAGCTTTTAATCGAGGAATATGAGTTCCAGAGGGTACAAAGGAAGGCTTTAAATGAAGAAAAGGAGTGTGGCCAGGAGAGTGGAGTGCGGAGAATTTGGGCTTTGTGGTTGTGATAGGCTGTATAATTATGGTGTAACAAGTAAACTCAGTCTGAGAAGTGGACTAGTATTTAATGTGGCCACACTGCAAACACTCCTCATTTGATTCTGGACAACTCAAAACTTTGGAAGTTTTAAGGTTGAGTTAGGGCATAACTGTAGGATTCTTCTACCCTAAGTTATTTTTTCATACTTACCAGGAATTCTTAATTAAGAGATTTAATTTTTGATTAGCAGTGGGGGAGAATAGTTTATTGTTGATTTCATTTTTTTCTCCATTACGTTGGAATGGAGACTTTCAAACTGTTTTCTGTGACACCATAGTAAAAAATTACACGTATATCTCCTAGAGTACAAATCGTAAATTGACATAAAGTTTTCACACAAAATATTATTTTTGTTATTGCCTTCTGATATATTTTATTCTATTTCATTTTTTTAAGTGCTGGATGGGACTCAAAAACGTTGGAAAACACTGTTCTAGAAGATGAAGGGGGTCACTTCCTCTGCATGCGGTGGGGCTGATACATGTCTGTCTTGCTCTTGTCCCTTCTGGAGGGAAAGAGATGTTTGTGACTTGTTTTTACATCAGTATTTAACACCGGTTCTTAATGTTTTTGAATGAATAAATAATTCAGAAGGCCTCTGTCCCAATTCCTTTTCCTTGCTTTGTTTCCACATGTCAGATAGTTGCACAGGGTGATGAAACGGAGAATAAATGAGGAATTCTTTCCTCTTTATCTGTCTTCTGTCACTCTTAATTGTCTTTATTGGAGGGAAACATTTTTATTGCCACACATGCTATAGGTAGGGCTTCAGTAGAAAGTTACTGTGTAGTTAAGAGCTAATATAAATTATCCTAAAGGAAGACAGATTTTAAACATTTTCATGAACTACTCAGAAATTATGATACATTTGGAAGCAAAAATATTTTAGGTTATAGTCCTTTTGATGAACAATTTCCATTAATAGTATAAGCTAAGATGCTGAAGATAAAACTCCAATACTTAAAGAGGATTTAGTAGCATTTTTACTTTACTTAGAAAAACAAAGTTCAATGACTGCATACATGTTTATATGTTTCATTCATGTACTGTGTTTATTGTTAAGAAGTTGGAAGATACAAAAAATGGGGAAAAAAATCCAGCACTCAGCCATTTAATTAACATTTAATTGTATTTCCTGTCAGTTTTCCTTATTCATACAAGCTTTTGTCCTTTTTATTATTGTTTTGTGTATCTTTCACCTCCTACTTTATTTTGTTGGTACCCTCTTACTGGTTGTTGGTAATTCTTCACTGTTACCGTGATTAAATATGTAACATTCTGAATGCCTTTGTATATAATTCTTTATTCCTATCTCTGATTATTTTAGTATGATAAAATCTATAAGTAGAATATACTAGGTTAAAGAATTTGAAAATTCGTAATGCTTTACCAGTGCTGAGTTGATCTCCACAAAGTTTGTGCCTCTCTACTCACTTAACTGCAATAGTATGTGAAAGTACTCGCATTATGCCTACCTTTGCCAACTCCAGATACTCTAGATTACAAGCGTGAGCCACCAAGCCTGGCCTGATTTTGTCTATGTTTTGATTTAAGACATCATTTAAGTTAAACACACCTTTACATAACAGCATGTGATATGTGACCTAAACTTTCACATACTGCCAGTTGGTAGTTTAAGTTAGTACAACCTTCCTGCAGGTCAGTTTACTTCAAAAGCCTTAAAATATGGGCCGGGTGTGGTGGCTCACACCCGTAATCCTAGCACTTTGGGAGCCCGAGGTGGGAGGATCGTCAAGGCCAGGAGTGCCCGACCAGCCTGAGCAACATAGCGAGACCTCATCTCTACCAAAAATAAAAGAAATTAGCCAGTTGTGGTGGTGGCCCCTGGAGTCCCAGCTACTCAGGAGTCTGAGGCAGGAGGATCGCTTGAGCCCAGGAGTTCTAGGCTGCAGTGAGCTACGATGATGCTGCTGTACTCCAGCCTGGACAACAGAGCGAGACCCTGTCTCAAAAAAAAAAAAAAAGGAATAGAAAGGTACAGAACATCAGCAAAGAGTCTGTGTATCGGGTGTTAGCCTGTGTGGGACAGACGTTATGAGGTAACGTCGGGGAGGAGTCAGAATTTGAACCTGACCTCGCTCAAGGGGCCCGGGACTCAGTGGTCTGCTGTTCCCTTCCGTCTGTGAGATGATTCCTGACCAAGAGATTTGTCCAGTAACACGCAGTGCAGTGAGTTAAGGTTTCTTGAGTAGGAAGGAAGCGGTTCTGCCCAGCTTGCACACACGTAGTGAATTCAAACTTCCCTCAGTCGTTTACCACCCATTAAACACATTCATTCAGCAAATGGTACCTAATCCCTGCCTGGCTCTACCTGGGGTCCTGGTCCTACAGCGGTGACCAAATGGGCAAGGTCTCTGCCATCAGAGTGTGTATCCAGCGTCCTTAAATCTGGGTTCTGAATAGAATGTGTGTATTTGGATAATTTTGGGAATGATTATTCCAGAATAGTGCTAAGGAAAACAGACGTTGTGGGCACACAGCTGTTTAATTTTCACCGTCACCGTCACCGGGAGCCAGAGCTCCCCACAGAGTTCTGGGCTGAGCCAATTAGGGGTCGTTGGACGTGACTTCCTAGGGGTCGTTGGACGTGACTTCTTTCCTGTTTCTTTAGTGCTTTTTAAAAACATAAACATAACAATAGCCTTTTAAAATTCATTTTTATGTATTTCCTGGAACACCCATGTTACTCGTGCTTTGAGAACAAACTTTTACATCTGGGTTGAAATGTAACGAAGGTGTGAAAATGTTCATGTTCACTGATGTGGTAACGCCAGCCCAAGCATTTGTTTTAGAATCTGGTGAGATGTACCTAACAAATTGTTTATGACAGTCTCCCCAAGACAAAAGAGAAATGCCTAAGGTCCCACCAAAGGAATATAGAAAAATTAAGGAATTTTATCAGATGGCATAGTCACTGGAAATTGTAAATATGAAGTGTCTCGCAACATGGAAATATATAAAACAAAAAGGACAAAACCCCAAATGTCATGTATACTATGAATGCAATTTAAAATTATGCTCATGCATGAATAGAAATGAAGTGTTTGATTTAATATAACGACAATATTTTTTTAACATTGATCTCCAGTAATGTTGCTGTAATATTTGTGCAAAAACAAAACTGAGTACTATAGTATATCCATGCTGTCCCTGGTTCGAGTATGATTATTGATGTGGGCAAACATCTATTACGTTGAACGCAGCGTACGGAGCGGGTGGTGGAAGCAAGTAAACAGCTGAAACTGAGTGTTGAGCTTTTATACTTTGTTAAGCTTTTAGCTAGACTTTGAATTATCATGGCGATACTGTGAAACATCAGTGTGTACTATGTCTGAATATATTGCCAAAAGATTGATCTGATACGTGTTATTTAGGTTTTTGGTGTCCCATATTCAACAAATTATATGAATTTATATCAACACAGTCTTTTATCCCCAAGATGAGTCAGAGTAGAGTCCATACCATAGATGTGCTACACCCAAAGAAGCTGCTCCTCAAAAACCATGTAATAATTCAGGGAATGTAAAGAAATGTTCTATACTTAGTTAAGCTAGAATTGAACCAGCAGCAAAGTTAAAGAGGCCTATGTCTAATTTCATGCTTACTGCTCATGAAAGAAGGCCCCGTTAAGCAAAATCTTTTCCTGAGAATCCAGATATAAAAAAAAAAAAAACAATATCTTAAAGTTGCTAAGTTAAGGCAAAATGAGGAAATTAAAATGTCTTTGATTGAATTTCTACAGTCACTGTTGAATTAGTGAACTGAATATTTTTACTGTACCAGTGATAATTAAGAAGAATGACAGAAAACTTAGAGTTACTTGTTAAATTGGATGGACTTGCAGATGGTGCTGTAGCCTGAATCTTGAAGTTTTTTAATACCTCAATTTTTTAAAAAACTATTTTTGGAAATATAAGCCTCTCTTTAAATTTGAGAGCAGTTTGAACTGTCAGGGTCTTTCTTAGAATCTGTCTGGAATGGGAGGACTTGAATCATTCATTCGTGGATAATAAGAAAGCCTTTCACCAAATCTTATTTAAAAACAGAATTTCATGTTGTCATGTAGCACTCTAGAGTAGAAGTTTGAGGACATTTTTTCTTGTACCTTCCGTAGCCACCAATCAACTATTTACATCATCCTCGGGTCTAGTATACACTGAGACACTCACTCATTCTTAAAAATGGGAGTATCTGTGAGGTACCAGGCACCGTGTCAGGTGCTGGAATACAGTGATAAACGAAGATAGTCAAGGTTCCTGCTCTCCTGGAAATAGCATTCTAGTGGGAGTAGGCAGACAGAAAATAGCAAACAAACAAGAGAGCTGGGTTGTGATAAGTGCTACCAAGGAAGGACACAGGATAATGAGCCAGAGAAGAATGGGGGTGGTGGACTTTAGATTGCTGCTTTGGGAAGAGTTAAGATGCACCTTGGGCTGCGTTTCGTTTCCTAATGCTGCCAGAGGCAGTTTCTGAGCCCAGTTAGTACGCACAATCGAAACGGTGAGTTCGGGGGTAGGGGAGATGAAAGTGGAATGGGGCTGCTTAAAGCCCCTCAGTCAATTTGACCAAGAAATTTCTGAAACTCCAACATGACTGACTCTTCAGAGACAGTGTTTGAGAACAGCCCCAATTGGTTCTATTAATATCTTAACCATGTTTTAATTGTAGCATGCACACTTAAATTATTTTAATACCCAGGTTTTAAATTTAGTACGTAGCAAACATAATCACTTGCGGGTAGCGTTTTTCTTCCAACTTGTTAAGGCGAGTATGTATGGCTCTATAATTTTGCAACACAAACTGTGTTTTTATTTTGGTGAGCTCGGTTCCCTTATTTGTGCATTCGTTCATTCGACAGATACGTACTGAGAGTCTGCAGGTACTGGGGACAGTGCCATGAACAATGACGTCGGCACAGCCTCCGGTTATGCCACTTGGTTCCTTTTCCTTTCCTTCCTGACTTCCACTAATGTCACTGCTCAACCTAACACCAATTTCGGAAGACGACATTTATGTGATGTAAATAGATCTACTTTATGTTCTGCTGTTCTTAACACTTAAACATTATTATTGTTGTTCAGGGATTTTTTATTCTTTGGGATGTGGGTAATTTAACTTTTATTAAGGTGATTTTGGTATGTTAGATACTCAACTCTTTTGGCCATTAGAGTGCTTTTCTTTACTGAGAAACATATAACTACTTGTCCCTGACTGACTGTGCAGCCTGACGTAGCAGAGTGAGGATCCGGCTTTAAGCACTGAGATAAATCATTTCCACTTTCTTGCTTAAGTGGCCGTTTTAGTGTAGAGAAGCACATTTTCTGTTGAAAGCCAACGGGAGTGTCTCCTTGACCCAGAGTCTCAACAATTTTTGAGCAACACAGGTATGATGGTTTAGAAAGAGCTTAATAGATAAAAAAGATCCTGTAATATTAAAATTTTTCCCTTTGAAGAATCATTGACCAACCCATTCATTTGAAACAGTATAATTCATATATATCAATAATGAAAATGGAGTCTATTTTTTTTCTTTCTTTCTTTCTTTTTTTTAAGAGATAAGGTCTTGTTCTGTCGCCCAGGCTGCAGTGCAGTGGCGCGATTATAGCTCACTGCAGCCTTGAACTCCCGGGCTCAAGGGATCCTCCTTCCTCGGCCTCCTGAGTAGCTGGGACTGCAGGCATGCACCATGCCCAGCTCTATTTTCATGTCTTATTATTTACTGACATATGGGAATGACTACGTTTGAGCTTAGTAATAGCTACATTTCTCTAGACAGATTGAGTTCCTATGAAAATTTGTGTCTCGAGGTAGAGAAACAAATTTGTAGAAGTTAGTAGTTCTTTTCTCCTTTTTAATGCTCTTTATAACAAAAACTGTCTCCTTTCGTGCATAAACATGAATGACCTATATCTGTGAGTGCAGAGCCTGCGTAGTCAGAGTTAAAGCTCAGTCCCAGCACTGTTCTTGGTAGCAGACCAGAAGCAAGAGGGGCGGGCCCCACCTCTTCATCTTTCTGTGCAGAGCGTTAGATGTATCTAGAAGAGAGCTGCTCCCCATGCGTCCTGGATGTGAAAAAATCCATGTTTTTGAGAAACAAACATCAAAACAAAGGCCTCACAGCTGTGGATTTTTCTGCCTGTGGGTCCAGGATCCAAAGTCCAGGGCTTACTTGCCTTCCAGAGCACCTGGGTGGTTGCGGGGGTTAGACCCAGAGGTGCTCGCAGATCAGGTCTGCCCTGAAACTAGTAGAGGCTTGGGACCCAGATGCCCACGGCCAGGTGGCCAGGTACCCTAGGGGAGGGCCGGAGCCGGAGCGTTTCAGAGGCAGAGCCTTCCTTATGCCTTTCTGGTGTGACTGTATTCTGGGCGTGGGTGAATCTAGGTTGACTGTGGAGAAGCAGAGGGGTTGAAGCCAAGGGCTGCGAACATTCTGCTGGCTGTCAAATGCTGAGCAAGTGCCCTGCCCCCAGTTTTCAAGGGACACATACTTGAAATAAGCTCTTGATATTTTCTAAAGTATTTATGTGCTGATTTATTACATAGAAAGGAATATGAGGCATTGTACCTAACCTTTTTTCCTTTTGAAAATTATTAAAACAGTATATCAACATTACAAAATGTTAAGGAAAAAGGGAGAAAAACCACCCATAACCCTGCCATTCCGTTTTTCCTGCATGCAAGTATATCTGAACATGGTGGCAATCATAACACACACATGTAATCTGTAATCTGCTTTTAATTTAACACTGTTCTTACTGTTTTCAGTGTTTTATGACAGTCTTCATAATTCATTTTTTAATGACAGTGTAATATTTCGTTAGGAAGATGTACCATAATTCACATTTTTCCTATTACTGGCCGTTTAGGTTGATTCAGATTTTGTAGTGGACATCTTTTCTTTTGGGTCATTTCTTAGGACCGGTTTTCAGCAATAAGATTACTGTTTCAAAGGGAATAGACATTTTTATGACACTTAGTACACATTGTTAAGTTGCTTTACAAAAGGTTTGGCTTGTTTCTTTGCACAACTTTAAAGGTGAATCATCAGCCATGAGCCAATGCTTACATTTTTGGACAGTTAATTATTATTCCCATATTAGGCAGAGACAGAGGGAAGCTCTGTGCACATCTGATTTCCTTCTAATTGCTTTCGTTATATGGAGCTGACGTGTTGAGAAAAATGTCCTGGCTGTGAGACATTCCAGACAACAGAGCCATCACTTTAGAAAAGTCTGGACCGATCCCAATTTTGTAATCAGTTCCCAGAGCTGTTCATATTTCTTTTGGCAAAGATGTCTGTCGCTGTGGTCAATTGCAGCTGAATGGCTAAAGTCGGGGGGTGAGCTGATCAAGGCGCCTATTTTAGCATTAGGTTGGCAGACTGTGGCCAGGTGTCTGGGTATTTTGAGAGAAGTAATTTTGAAAAGTAATTTGCAATTCATAACTGTGAGCAGCGTCGGAAGAGTCATATGCAGGTTTTCTGTGGAAATTTTCTCTCTCCCACTCTCTCTCCCTCCCCCACAGACCAACTGGAGGATAATCACTGGGTTTTGGTGACAACACACCGACTGCAGGGAAGTTAGGACACTCTGGTCCTTGCCGAACGTGTCACAGTGTCTGCGCTTTGCAGCAGATCGCTTGATCTGTGTTTCCCGCAAGTGAGGGTGTTGGAAACAGGAGTCCCAGTATCCCTAAAAATTTTTAGGTTCTCTGCCTGGCAGATGACTCCAGTTGAATCTTCATTTTTGTAGCCAAAGATATAATTTCTCTATTCATTGGTGCTATATCAGACAACAATGGAAAAGAACAGGATGTGAAACAAACTGATGTTTATCGTTTGCAATTTCCACCAGCAGATTTCATAGCATGTATAATTAAAACTAACGGCAAAAATTATCTTGACTACCTGAGGCTCGAATTACTTAGGCCATCCCTGCTCCTCATTAATATGTTAAACACAGGGAAAAAATAGCATTCTCTTCTTAGCCAGCAGGTTAAGAGGAAGCTGATCCATTCCGTGGAACTGCTCTTGAATTTACTGACCGTTACTTTATTTGCTGACTATAAAAATTCTAGCTTAAAAAAACAGCACTCTCAGCAATATCATTTTCAAACCCGAAGGCCAACAATATTTTATTTAGCATAGCATTTTGAAAATCTAATGGCAATTTAATAAGGACTTAGGCCATTCAGGGGAGGAGCAGAAAATGAAAGCGGGAGTGGTATCCACTTTCCGTTAACTGTATTAAATTATTTTTCATTTAGTCTGTTACAAAAATAGTTATTCTCATTTTCCCCCGTGAAAGAATAGAGGCAATAGAGAGATTTAATAGTAAAGCTATGTGGTCACTTTAATGCGTGTCTTTGCAGCTGCCCTCAGAAAGGTTTTCTGTTGACCATGGAAACCCCATCATGAGAAGCAAGGTGGAGGTCACTCTGGCTGAGCCTGAGTAGTTTACTTAACCTCTCTGTTTTCGTACTGGTAAAATGGGTTGTGGTTAAGATTAGAGCTGATACAGTTAAAGCGCCCAGCCGCCCTCTTGCAAATTATTAGATTTAGAAAGGAGCCCATCCCGACCTCTCCCTGGAGAATAGCAGCTGGGGAGCAGTGTGCTGGGTCCCAGGCCAAAGGGACTTTTGAGTAGTCTTTGGTACCTTAGAGCCTTGCATATCCGTTCATCACATGCAGCTTGTGTGTGTGTGCGCCTGCTCTGAGCCAGGTACTGCTGTGAGCAAAACAGCCCCTGCCCCTGCTGAAGGAGACGACCAGAAATCAGTAAACACACACAGGATACCCCAGATGGAGACAAGTGCTGTGAAGAAAAAGAGCAGGAGATGGTGATAGGGTAGCAGGGCACTATTTTGGACTGGGCTTTCGGGTTGTCAACGGAAAAAAAGACCAAACTCTGTAAAGTAATTTTAAAGAGATTTACTCTGAGCCAAATTTGAGGATCATGACCCGGAGCCACGCCCAAGAGGCCTTGAGCAAGTGGACTCACTGAGGTTGGGTTACAGTTTGGT